>CATQJA010002389.1:0-18576 GCA_958295435.1 Mesorhabditis spiculigera
CGGAAGGTACGTGGGGCGAAAACGACATTTTGAGTGGGATTACCGTCGTAATGCCTTGCAAGGTCCAACTCTCGATCTCGGTGATTCTCTGGTCACTTTTCATAATTAATTCGACTATAATGAACAAAATTCGACGAGAATTACAGAAATGGCTTCAGTTCCTCGGCCTCTTCAGTCAGGTCAATCAATTTGTCGTTGTAGATCCGGGCATGGGGCAGGTATTTCTAAAAAAAATGGATTTGGTCTATTTTACCATACTTTAGATCCTTTATGGTTACTTTTAACGTCGGTTAATTTTGCTAAATCCGCGCTTCCGTTAGAAGTTAAATTGGTCAAACCTCAAAGTGATTCTCGAACTCGTCAGCCTTCTGCTGCAGCATTTCCCGAAGGGTCGCTCCTTCAGCATATGTTTTCTGGCTGGCGATCAACTAAAATAGTCATGTTCGTTGGCCACTTTTATAGATGCTTATAGATAAGTGTTACCGACCAACCTCCGCATGCCGCATAGCCACTTGGATCAGCCGCTGCCTGTTTGGAATCTATTTTGCTGATTGGCGTACCCTCGCAATTCCCGCAGCCCCTCGTACCGTTCCCCGGGTGGTCCGGCGTCTGTCCGCCCATTTCAGTAATTTCGCCGCTCCGAAATCACCACCAGCTCATTAATGTTTTGTGCCCGCACTACGACCACCCGCCACACAACACTGAATCCCCGCAGTCAACACATGAAAACAGTTCCGATATGGCGTGTTCTGTTCCACACCCACTACATGACGTCTTCAGAGTCTTTTCAGCCTGAAGGCGCCGCCGTTTCAAATTGAGAATGAAAGCATTCCGTTTTTGCCTGCTGGCGCGTCTGATCGGAATTTCGTTGCAGGGGATGCGATGTTCTAGGGGGGTATGGCGGCATGTCGTACATCTCTTATATTTCTCACCATCGTCGTAGCACCTCTTGCACGCGACCGAGCTTCCATCAATAATCGTCAGCCCGTGATCCAAGGTCTCCTTGCATCGATGGCATGAGGTATGGAAGTTTGCCGTTCTTACAAGTTGCTGCAGAGCAGGAAAGGTGTGAACCACGAACTCGTTGAACTTGGCGAGAAGATGGCTTTTCGTGGTGATCTGAGTCTCGATTTCACAATTAGCCCCGCAGATGATGCATCTTTGCATTACCGATGACTTCATACATCCGATGACATGACGTCGTTTCCCCTTTTTAGATGTGCCCAGCAACAAGCTTTTTTTATGGTGGCAAATCGTCAATTGTCGAAACGTGGGCTGAACAAGTGGATCGATGTTTTGGCGGCAATATGGGCATATCGCGGGCTTCAACGGGCCGATAGCAACCCAACCGTTGGCGGTGCGCAAGAGCCCGGGTTGCCTGAGCAAATCGATGACATACTGGACTGGCGATCCGCTGGAACATCTCCAACAGTAAACTTCGCCGGTTTTCGGTTCCGCCACCGGGGTTCGCCGCGTCCCATACTTGGCTTTGAACGGCTTTTTGCATTTCGGGCAGTTGAGGAACTCCAGCAACACCTGGTCCTGCAAAAAGCGCAAAGAATTTTGTCCAATCATCGAAAAGGCAAGATTAAACCCAAAAACTACTAGGAAAATTAATAACGGACCCGGGGGGCGCAGCTGAATTTTTGAGACAAGCACGAGGTGGTATGACAAAGTTGCTAATTTAGTGTGAACGAGAGAGAAAATTGTTCAAGGGTGTGTGTGATATTTTGGAAAAAAACGGGATTAAAATGGCCGAGATGGCCGGCACAAACAGAGTTTAGGTTGAAAGCAACGTGGCACTCATTTTACCGACTCCATAGCAACCGGGGAAAGCCGATGAAACCGAAAACCGGTTTCCCGTATTAGAATTGGATGGCTTCCATTCTAACACCGCGCAAATGATTATTTTAGTTTCGTTGCCGTGGATCTTACGGAATTTCAAAACCGTTGGTCTGGTAGATGCATGAATGCATAAGCGAACAAATGTTAAAATCAGATTCACGAAAAATTTGTTCGTGCATTTATTGATCCGCTTATCGGCAGAGCTCGTTTTATCAGATGTTAATCGTAGATCAAAGCTGCTGTTTATTTCAGAAATCATTTTGGATTGAATAGTCACAAAATAGCCTATGAGGCTAGTGAAGGCCAGGCTTGGCAAGTTTTTCTCATAAATTCATTCAGGCACGGTCGAGTCTTTAACCGACAGGGAATGTTTAACTGCCAGATGATAACCATCATTTCCCGAATTTTCAGGCGACACCGGGGCGCCCTGAAGATCCTCGACGAGCTCGTGGCTCTCATCCACCAACTGTAGCAATTTTTCGTTGTAGATCCGAACGTGAGGCAGGTATACCTAAACAATTAATTCATGAGAAAACGTAAATAGATATTAGACTGCTATATTTTACCTCAAAGTGTTTTTCATATTCGTTTGCCCTTGTTCTCAAAAACTCGCTGATCGCAATCCCATTGGCAAACATGTGCTGCTTTGAGATCAACTAAACATTTCTTAATTTGCTCTACTTCGGAACAACCTGCGTATTCTCGCCGACCCCCATTATCAACCGCTTCATATTGATCGAAATCTGGTCATGAACATGCTGAACCATTCCATGCAGTCCCTCATACTGTTGTTTAAGATCGTTGTTGGTTTGTTGCTCCACTTCGGCTAATTTCATCGCGCATAAATCAACCAATTCATGAGACTTGTGCCGGCGCACCGAGCAAGCTCCGCACAGCACGAGGTTTTTGCAGTTGACGCAAGAGAACATCGCAGACGTTGCCAATTCGGCGTTGCATTCGCTGCAAGTTGATTTTAGGTCCTCGGCAGCCTTATGGCCATGTATTCTCAATTCCATGACTTTCGCCTGCTTCATCGCTTCGACCTCTTCCAGCAACTGGCGACCAGCTGCCCGATGTAGACGAAGTTCTTCGCCACAAATATGGCAGAAGTTTTGCAATTCGATCGTATAATAGCAGTCGGGGCAAAGTACGGTTGCACACGATACTACGAGCCTGTTTGTGAGAGGGCCCAAGCGGTTCTGGCATCGAGTACATTCTTGCCTAAGCAGGATTTCGCAGGCTATGCTGGCCTTGATTTTATCGAAGCTTACCGACAGCTGCTTCAGCAACGCTTCGTAGTAGGTTATCCATTCACTTATTCCCTCCTTTGCTTGTAGGTCCTCACAGCCACAATATTTCCGCCCGCAAGTCGTAATCTGAAATAAGTGCTAGGATTTTTGGAGATAAGAATGAATGCAACCATTTCCATCAGTTTAACGATCTTTACTTAATCCAAGCATATCAAAGCAGCGTTAATCCGAAATTTGTTATTCAATAAAAAAAAAATTAAAAATAAAATAGACTCAACTAATTATTAGCTCAAAACAATAACTCCAAATATCATAACTTCTTGGGCCCGTATCTCGGTCCTCCTCGATTTTGGCGGGCTAGGACCCTCCTCCCGAAACGGTTCAGGAAGAGAGCTACAAAATGACATATCGCATGTGCAGAATGGAGCTAACTACGATTTAAGCCAGCTTTTCAAAATCTCGGCGACAGGACTTATCTTCCAACCTGATAGACTTTAAATCAATTTGTGCCGTAAAAGAACAACCCTTCCGTCTATTTACCTATTGATTTAGATCAGTCCTATCGCGCCTCACACGCTTAAAGCATGACTAAGGGCTCCAGGATGATGGAAGCGTTGACGAACGTTTGTTCTTGGGCTAGCATCCAGATCCCTTGGAGTACTGCTGTGTGGACAGGGCCGTAGCGATCCCCGATTTTTGGGGGTAACTCAAAAAAGATTTTCAGCAACGTATCAAAACTATCAAAAACAGCGCCGCAGACGAAAATTTTTGAAAAACTTAGGGCCTGGACAGTAAAAACAGTCTTAAAAACAACTATAAAAAGCGCCGCAGGGAAAAAAATTTTCAGGAAAAAAAATCATGGAAGGGGGTCCCCCTTAGAACCTTTTCGGCCTTCGGCCGATTTTTGGGAGGGGGGGCAACTTGCCCCAGTTCTTTTCTTCCTACAGCCTGTGTGTGGAAGCCAAATTTTCACGCAATATTGGGGGAAATTGGACCGGGAGAGACGCAAAAATCTTTAAGAAGAAAAAAGTGCTCGAAGCGCTGACGCGCGTAGATAGTCGCCGACGTAATTTTTACAGGGTATTTGGAGTTCAGAGAGCCCTTTAAAAATGATACTCACCGGACAATTTGGACCAGCCTCTGGAAGCTCACAGGCACCGCATAGAATCCGGAAACATCCAGTAAGTAGAGGCTCGTGATGCTTTATCGGCAGACAATTGGCCTGGCATTTATGGCACGTGACCGGTAGCAATGGACCAAGGGCCAACCAACCCTTGGGAGTCGGGGTTAGCGGGCGTAGCCCGCTAACCCCTTTTGGTTTGAGGTACCCCCCCATACGACTCTTTTGGGGTCCTTTTCCGGATTTAAAAAAGAACTAAGCATCGGATCGCCAAACTGAATACACCATCGGAACCGGCGACACTTGAGAAAAATACCTTCTTAAAGTATAATTTAGAAACTACAATCGGCAACAAGAAACGCACAATCGTGACCATCATTTCGGACGACAATGTTTTGAAAAACATCACAAATACCAGAAAATTGGTCGGCTACTATTTGAAGCGAATGACACCTGGACAGGTAGGGTAAATTAAATCCTTTTAAAAATTTTGTTTAAGCCAAAAACGTCTAAAATGCCGTAATCTTGCAGGCAACGTGGCGTGAACAAATCATCAACGCCGCTTCAGTGAATTCTGGTGACGTTGCCAACGCTACTGTACTCGATTGCGTCCTGCATGGGTTGGCTTTTCCTTGGAAGGTAGGCTGATTATACCGTAGGAAGGGGGGCTGATTATCCTTGGAAGGTAGGCTGATTATACCGTATTCAGCTACCAATATGCCAATTCACTCGATTAAAGTAAAATTTTTGCAATTTAAAAGGTTTAAATCAATGTCTCAATAGAATTTCAAGTCGTCTTTAGTTCGCCTTCGCCTTCGTCCCCCCGCCAATGATGATGGGCGGCTGGTTGTGCTTCATTGTCGCATTAATAGCCATCGGATTGGTGACGGCCGTCGTAGGTAGGTTAGAAATCGGCATCATGATTTTCTCAAGCTTCTGAATTACCGGCGTAAGCTAATAATCGTTATTCAGGCGACATTGCTTCAATCTTCGGTTGTATGGTCGGAATGCCGGACGCCATCACGGCCATTACATTAGTAGCGCTTGGAACGTCACTGCCGGATACTTTTGCGAGCAAAATCGCTGCTGAAAACGTTAGTGACCAAGCTTTTTTAATGAACTATTGCGCAGATATATTTTATATAACTAGCATAGTCAATTTTAGGATGATTCCGCTGATAATGCGGTCGGAAACGTGACCGGCTCGAACTCTGTGAACGTCTTCCTCGGTCTGGGTCTTCCCTGGTTGGTCGCCGCCTTCTACTGGTGCGACAAGGGCCAACCTTTCGTCGTGAAGGCTGGGGACCTAGGCTTTAGGTGCGTAGAATTTAGAAAACTCTCTCTCCCTCCTTCCCTTTCTTTCTCTCTCTCTCTCTCACTCTCTCTCTCTCTCTCTCTCCCATTCTGACTTTCTCTCGCTCTCTATCACTTCCTCGCTTTTTCTCTATTCATTACAAAAAATGCAAAAATCAAGTCCAATTTTTAGCGTTGCTGTTTTCACAGTCTTCTCCATCATCTTCCTCATCGTCTTGGTCGCCCGCAGAATGCTGGCCGTTTTCGGAAAAGGAGAACTCGGCGGGCCACCAGGTCCGAAAATCGCATGCGGCGTTTTCTTCATCCTCCTCTGGGTCGCTTATATCGGCCTTTCCATCTGGAAAACACAGTAGACCCGAATCACTTGCTCCAAAAATCGTCTTTGTACCAATCTTTTTTTTCTTGAATTACGGTCACTAAAACTATCCCAAATTTTGCCCCACTGCCAAAGCCCAAATCTTTTGCATAATAAGTTCATAGACTTTTGAGATTCTTGTGTGGTTGTGTTCGTCTATGTATCCTCAGGTTTCATTTCTCTCTTTTTTGCTTTATTCAAATTTGCTAGCAAAATATCGTGAACAGTTTAAAAAAATGTGATATCAGTATTGTGAAGTGGTTGTGAAGTCTCGCTTTTATACGATAAAACAATATTTATTCGGGATTCCACTTTTGAATTTTTGTAACAGAAAAAAAACATAAAAGCCCGGAAAGTCGATTAATTGGGCTTGGTTGAGAAGTTTATATAAAGAATCATAATTTCGTAAGCAGGCAGAAACTGCAGCAAAAAAAATCGAAAAGGAACGGGTTTAGGAAAACGAGTCGTCTTTCACAGGCTCTGCCGAAGTCTCAACGACTTGACCAGCTTCTGTGTCACTATTCTCCGAAATTGTGGAAATGGAGAGATCTTCTTTAAACTCGTGCATCAACGTACGATTTTCATCGGCCAGCTCCATCAGTTTTTCATTGTAGATTCGAGCGCAGGGCAGGTAGTCCTGGAATTCACTATTGCGAATTGATCATTAATTTGCGTCGATTAGCAGAGACATTTGAGGTTTTCACTTTAAAAACGCCCAAGAACGCATAACACCGAATCGAATACGAAGCAATACAAATTCCGGAATCGAAGGCTGTTTCCTGGAAAAGAGCTAAGGGATCGAATTTTAACGAGGCAAACAATATTCTGTTTGCTCCACCCGACATCATACCGAATGTTGATGAAATCGTCAGCGTTTTGCAGAGCATCGCTGATTGCACCGTTTGATAGACCTTTTGCGTTGAAATAACCTGTCAAAAGACATTTTATTCAAAGGGTTGAAAAGCTTCCGACTTTTCAACCCCCGTCGAACCCCATTTTTTCACTTTACATAATTGTCCGAAACAGAAGCCAAAAAGTGGAAAAAACTTTTCTGTGATTTATATAGAATCAGTTGGTATATCTAATAATCCAAGCAAAGAGCTATTCCAAAAATCTTAAATTTAATGTCGAAAATAGGGCTGGAGAATCTTAGAGCAAAATTTGATAGTGCGCAGTCATCCAAGACCGTAGCGAATCAAACATACCCGAAACTGCTTCCCCTCGAAATCCTCCGAACAGACAGACGAGATCGTGCACACACAGAACCACAGACACATTTTTTATATTAAACCAGCGCCCAAAACCGCTACATTTTGCCATACATCCAAGACACAATTCCGGCGAAACAGGTTAAAAACGAAAAAAAGTTATTTTTGCACCACTCGAAAACCACTGCCGATCGGCTGAAACTTTCGGAACATTTTAAACCCTTCCGCAAGTTCCAAATCAGCGACGGAGTGAAAAACAAGCCAGGTGACTTGTTCGGCACCCGTATATAGTGGATTGCAATTACAAAAAGCTCCAAAACCAACCTTCGAATTATCGATCGCCTCCTTGGCCAACCGCTTCACATTCCCGTCAATTTGCTCGTGGATGAGCCGAACCATGCCCTTCACTCCATCATACTGCTGCTCGACAGCACCCGCCGTTTGCTCCTCGAGTTTCTTCAACTTCTCCAGGCCGATGTCCACCACCTGGTGAGCCCGATGCTCGCGCATCGAACAAGTGCCACAATGAATCGAATTGTCGCAGCTAACACACGAAAACATTTGCGAGGCCAAGCATGTTTCGCGGCATCCATGGCAGCGAATCATTCGATCGTCGGCATCTTCGAAACATTCTTTTAGTTGCAAAATTTCGAATGTTTCTCCTCCTTCAGAAACGGGATCCGCGTGGGCTTCATCTTTTGAAGGCCAAGGTTTAGGGACGACAGCTTTCCCGGATTTCCAGCCTTCCAAAAGTGCTCGTCCGGGCATCAGATGCGAATTCGGTGTTTCATGGCAAACATGACACAAGGCCTGTGTGCCAGCTGTGTAGTAGCAATCCGAGCAGAGGATGCTGGTACACGATATCACCAACCGATCCTCGACCTGCCCGATTCGCTTCTTGCATTTGCCGCATAGCGACTTCTGGATTAACTCGCCGCTCAGGCTCTTCTTGACATTTTCGTTGGCCTCATTGTACAGGTCGACATAGCGACGATAAGTGCCGAGCAGCGTCGTAAGGCCGTAAGAACCATCGGATATTGCCCCGCGGTAATCGTGGTTGCAGAACTGAAAAAGTGCTTGATCCAGGGACCGGGAGTCTAATATCCGTGGGTCCTGACATCATTCATCGACTCTCTTAAGGTTCTTAATGCGACTTATTGTAACCCTTTTATGGTTGAAGTGGAAATTCGGTACGTGGGTTGGCAAATCTCGTGCAGAATTTTTCGCTGATTCCGAATCCGTTAGCAAAAGTTGCGGAATCCCGAGATTAAAAAGTTACAAGTGTTTTTAATCCCCAAAACTCTGCAAATTAGTGACTTTCTAAAATTCTTCTAAAAATGTCTTCTAAAAATTTCGTGGAATACTTTTGGGGTAAAATTAAGGCATCTCCCAGGGTAAAAAAAATGGGCTTTTTCGAATGGGCTATCTCACGTATCGAATTTCAACTTCGACCATAAAAGGACTACAGCTAGGAGACGACAAAACTATGGTTAAAAAACTTGCCGAACATTTCCCGTCCACCGCAGCACAACACTGCTCGCATCCGATCCGGCGACAGCAATAGGACGCGTGGGGTTTGGACCACGGCTTGCCACAGCCGCAAACGAATGGGTCCAATGGGCCCACAGCCACCCAGCCCTTCGGGGTTTGTTTCAGGTTAGGTTGTTCGAAGAGTAGAGGGACTAATTCGGCTGGCTGAGCAAGCGGCTCACACATTCCACACAATATATATGGCGGAGTGAACGCAGGGTAGACAGGCGCACGCGGAAGGCCAGTTCGGTCGTATGGAAGGGAACATTTTGGGCAATTGAAGCACTCGAGCAGCATTCCTGCAATCAAAGAATTTACAGGGTTTCCCAAAAAAGTCGAGCCCCTCTCTGGCGGGCCGGATTAAGCTTTGATCGGGATAATTTTTTACACCATTGAGCAAAAGAGAAAAAAGCGCTTTTCCGTTTTACCGCAGTTTTTTGGGGGTTTTTTGGGGTTTAATTTTGAAAAATTTAATTTTAAATAAAATGATCTACTGAGCTATTTTTCGCTAAATTTACTGGATGGCGCGAGGTATGCAAAATTTTCTTGGCCGCCCACAAAACATCAATTCCCATCTTTACATCGCTTAAAATGGCGGAAATAGGCGAAATGTGATGGGAAATTGAAACAAAATTGTTAAAATGCCACGCGCACACGGAGACATTTTCGGAAAAAACGAAAAACGCAAGGTGCCAATTTACGCGCGTACGGAAAACGGAAAGTCATAATTGGTACCAAGACTTTTGTGATATTCAGTGTTAAAATAAATTGGCGATAGATAAGTTAAGGGTAATAACGATAAGTAAGAAAGGAATTTTTCAAATTCTTTGGCATCTGCCCTGACCGAAATTAAGTTGGCGGGGCCGCGACGCAGACGGCACCATGACCGGCCATTTACCAAACATTAACGATGGAAGTGTTTGCCTACACTAGCGGACTTGCGCAGAAAGTCAACGTCAACGAATTTTAGGCACAGGCTAAAAATTGCTTGTTTGGAATGTCTTTTGGGACGCAAAAGTTCTTAAAATTCGTTTATTTAGCTGGAAAAGGCCAGGTCACACAATTTGATGGGGGAAGGCGTCATTTACGTTTTTTTTAGAATTCTTGGGGCTTTCTTGGTCTTGAGGTGTCGTGCGGATCCCCATCAGACCGGGTAGACACTTCCGCCTCTTCGCTCTTCTCTGGGCTCTCAGCAATGGCGAGACCCTTCTTGAATTGGCGGATCAGCGCTTGATTCTGGTCGGCGAGGTCCGTCAACTTCTCGTTGTAGATTCGAGCGAGGGGCAGGTATTCCTGGAATCCGTAAATTATATTGCGTTAGTAGCTTAAATTTACTACGTAACGTAAAAAAAAACTTTGTAAATTCCGAATGCAAACTCTTACCTCAAAGTGTCTCTCGAAAGCGTCCGCTTTTTCTCTCAAAGTGTCGCTGATCGAGAGACCATCGGCATAGATGTTTTGCGCCGAGATCAACTAAAATGAAAGTATGCAGGTTTGCCTGGTCTCGCTCTAAACATACTTTAAACTTATAATTCAAATGCGTTCCCTAAAAACCGAGAATCTCTTTCTTGGATCAAGCAAACTTCCGGAAACCTAGATATTTTTGGTTCTGGTTCGTTATCGGGGGTGGGGGCATGTTCTTTCAATAGCTTCTCTCAACTTAAATTACATTATTTTGAGTGGCATGTAAAACTCTTAGTATTTGCTTAATGCTCTTAATTTTCCAGATCGCGTTAACAGAATGTCGAAAAACATCGAAAATCCAGAAAAATAACTTATCAACCCGATTTCCAGGCTTATTTACCTCCCCCGATAATGAACCAGAACCAAATTACCTGCGTCTGCCCGTAAAACATGAAAGCCCGACCAACCCTTGAATTCTCGACCGCCTCCTCGGCCAAACGCTTCATATTTTCCGCAATTTTCTCGTGGATGTGTATAACCATCCCCTTCAGTCCATCATACTGCTGCTCCACTGCTTCCATGGTTTGCTGTTCAAGCTTCTTCAACTTCTCCGACCCCACGTCTACCAACTCGTGAGTTCGATGTTGACGAACCGAACATGTGCCACAGAGGATTGAATTATTGCAATTGACGCAGGAGAACATTTTTGACGCTAGAGATTCTTCGCCGCATCCTTGGCATGGTGTCATCAGGTCTTCTGTGGATTCTATCGTTTCCTTTTCGAGCTGCAATGGCTCGACTTCGTCTTCTTTCTCATCACTGCCTTTAGCTGTAATTTCTTCACTTAAATTCTCCGGTAATTTTTCCTTCTTAGTTTCCTGTTTGAGCCGAGGGCTTCCTTTTCTGTTGTTTTGGTCGGAAAGTCCTTGGCTCAGATAGACATGCATTGAGAAGGGGAGCTCGCAAAGATGACACTCTTTCTGTAGATCGGTCTCGTAGTAACATTCGGGGCAGAAGACGCTGGAACACGCTACTACGAGCCGGTTCCTGGCCGGCCCTAAACGCTTCTGGCATCGCGTACAGGTAGGCTTCTGGGCCATGCCAGGCTCCGAGAATGCGGCTAGCTTTTCGATGGCGTCCCGCACCTTCTTTGCCAATGCCATGTACTTGATGAGCACGCTGTTGAGATGGGACAGACTGTTTCGCCAGAATGGTGGCAATAGTAGCACTGAAAAACATGATTTGTCTTTTTGCCCGGATTTTCAGATGGACATAATATCGATTTCACCTACGTTCGGAATGCATTTCTTGCAAAGGAGCCGAGTGCGACAGCATTGATTCACCTCCAGGGTACAGTCTAGAGGGGACGAACAGTTCTCGCAAGTGAGCTCGACCAATGGACCGACCGCAACCCACCCATGCCGTGTTCGCTTTAGGTTGGGTTGTTCGAGAAGTGCGTTCAGGTGATCCCACCTAAAGTTGTTTAGATCCGTGTGAGAATAAGAACGACAAATTAATTGAGAAAGCCACTCCCGAACATGTGCCAACATGTCTACCATTTATCAATATTACCGTAGCCGTAGCACTGTGTGACAGTCTTGACATTTATAGTTGTTGTCCGGATCGTAAGGCTGCCGGGTTGTCCTAAATGGGCGCGAGCAGCTCGGGCAGTTGAAGCATTCGAGCAGCATATCTAGAGCATAGGTCGGTAAAAAATTATCGGGAAATATCGAAAGGAAATATAGAATATGTGAAAAACACTTCCCTTGTTAGCCGAACTGAGTTCGCAGTAAAAAATTGTTCGACAATTGTCAACACCAGACTACCCTATGCAGAGGCAATGAAAAACACGAACATTCAAGGAAATTATGAGAAGAAAATGCATGTTAAAATTTCGGTTTCCATTGAATTCAGTAAGTTCATCGAATCGCCAAAGACATGAAGTCTTTTGAAATCGGTAGTGTCCAAGAGCGTTAACTTTCAGCAACATGCTTTCCAATTGTAAAAGAACTAAACAGTACAGCAGCGTACTTTCTGGAACCAGCGCTTTTCGTTTGATCGAATTTTTTAGCCCGAGGGGGGTCGATTTTTTGGACACCCTGTATATGCAAACCATAAGTATCCTAAAATCTCGTGCATGCCGAATCTAACTATTGTCTTTATCAAAAATTATGGCCTGAGGAGCTATTTTTCGCTCAATTTATATGATACCAGTGGAAAAGACCGCTTCGCGGCTCTTTTCCACTGGACCCCGTCCAGAAACCATGAATTTGGAATACTTCTTCTTTGGGCCTGCAGTGCAGGTACCTGAGTCAAGGATCCATTCTTTGGACTGCGGCGTCAGAGACAGCGGTGCGCTAGGATAATTAGGTCTGAGGCGCTAGTTACTGGTTTTCCCCCCAGGCTTGGCCTGTGGCGCGAGATTCGCCTGGGCCAAGGACCCATCGTCATTCTGCGGCGCAAGAGCCTGGTTCAAGCCCCTTTCTTATCTTGCGGCGCTTGACCGGAAGGTCAGGCCTAAACCTCGCACATCGGGAGCCTCGAAATACGTTTTCAC
The DNA here is from genome assembly GCA_958295435.1 of Mesorhabditis spiculigera. Taxonomy (NCBI): domain Eukaryota; kingdom Metazoa; phylum Nematoda; class Chromadorea; order Rhabditida; family Rhabditidae; genus Mesorhabditis; species Mesorhabditis spiculigera. The sequence goes on from CATQJA010002389.1 coordinate 12,584, forward strand.
GCTAAACTACCAAAAGCAAAGGTTGGATTCTCCCAGGACCCGAACTCCTTCCTGTCCATACGTGTGGTAGACCGGGCGCCAACCCACTACACCACAGAGACGATGGGAACGGGTGTCCTGAAAGGCCTCTTCCTTCTTGGGAAGGCTGCGGGGAGGGGTGGCAAAGAAAAGGGCGCCCCAATGATCCTGGGCGGGTGGCCTCCTGGTCACTTTACACAACTCGATCTTGAGTCTGAATCTGCTGAAAATTTCTAACGATAATAAGATGCGCGTGATCCCCACTATCGAATACATAATTTGCTACAAATTCCAGCCCGAAATTCCAAATGGGTCATCGAGTTATGGACAGAACACCACAGCGCGCAGCCCACTTTGTTAAGGACTTTTAGAAAACGCACATAAAAATTTTTATTTGACAAAGTCTGAAAAAACGCAAAATTATATATCGGGAGAATTCGGATTTCACAATCCGCCCTCCAACAATCAGCGCCTAATTCCTTTTGGTTCGCGAGATATCCTCTGGAACAAACCTTTTTTTGGACAAAATGAAAAGGGTTTTCCCCACTATTTTGCTTGTAAAATCCTTAAATGAGGGAATTTCGAAAAACAAAAAAATGCCTATAAAGAGAATGTGTTTCTCCACCTTCATGCCAAAAATCAGCGCAAAATTCGGCCTGACGGCCGAGAAATCGGCTGCACAGAAAACAGACATACTTTTCTCGCTTATAGGATAGGATATGCAAAACTTTTTTGGGGGGCGCCCGACCACAAAACATCAATTCTCTTCTTTACACCGCCTAAAATGGCGGAAATAGGCGAAATGTGATAGAATTGAAGCAACATTGTTAAAATGCCACGCGCACACGGAGACGTTTTCGAAAAATCGAAAACAAACGTAAGAGGTCAATTTACGTATTAAATTTACTTATTAAATTATTTAAATTTACGAAAGCCATAATTGGCGCTCAAGCCTTTTCTGATGCCCAATGTTAAAAGAAATCAGTATTTAATAGATAAGTAAGGAATAATAAAGATAAGTAACGCAGGAATTTTTCAAATTCTTTGGCATCTGCCCTGATCGAAATTAAGTTGGCGGGGGCCGCGACGCAGACGGCACCATGACCTGCCATTTACCAAACATTAACGATGAATGTGTTTGCCTACACTAGCGGACTTGCGCAGAAAGTGAACGTCAACGAATTTTAGGCACAGGGTTGATCCATTAGGGTTCCGATTAGGGTTCACACAAAAATTGCTTGTTTGAAATATCTTTCAGGACGCAAAAGTTCTCAAAATTCGTTTATTTAGCTGGAAAAGACCAGGTTACACAATTTGATGGACAGCGTTATTCACGTTTTCCTCAAATTTCTTTTACGTTTCTTGGTCTGAGAGCTGTCGTGCGGATCCCCATCAGACCGGGTAGACGCTTCCGCCTCTTCCTTCTTTTCCGGGCTCTCAGCAATGGCGAGACCCTTTTTGAATTGGCGGATCAGCGCTTGATTTTCATCGACGAGGTCCGTCAACTTTTCGTTGTAGATTCTGGCGAGAGGCAGGTATTCCTGGAATTAGGGCTTTTTGAGATGTCTTTAGAGCTCTCGAATACCTCTCATACTACTAGAGCTAAGACGCTCTTACCTCAAAGTGTCTCTCGAAAGCGTCCGCTTTTTCTCTCAAAGTGTCGCTGATCGAGAGACCATCGGCATAAACGTTTTGCTCGGAGATCATCTAAAATAAGTAGTTATTCTGATTTTCCTACCAACAACTTTCTTTCTAAATTTACTCTAAACTTCTAGGTTAACCCTATTTTTTCTAAGAACAAAAAATGTCTTTCTTGAATCCAGAAAATTTCTGGAAACCCTATATATTTTTGTCTCTTGTTCGTTATCGGGGGACATTTTCTGTTAATAGCTTCTCTTATCTTGAATTGCACTACTTTGAGTTGTATATAATAAACTTAATATTATTTGTGATGCTCTTAGTTCAAATAGCATTCACAAAATGGCGAAAAACAGCGAAATTCCGGAAAAATGGCGCCCCAACCCAATTTACAAGGCTTTTTTGCCTTTATTATACCCTTCTTAAATTATTGTGTTTTTGACCGAGGGTTGAAATCCTTAACACATTTTTGATGCTATATGAGGTGGCAATAATGCAGTCTCCGAAAGTAATGAAATTGTGAAGAATCTACGTCATTAAACCCCCCGCCCTTCAGAGAAACGCCCCCCACCCCCGCTACCGGACCAGAACGTGTTTGTTTTACTTAGGTCTGACGACACTCCCTAACGACATGAAACCCAAAATATGAAATATTGAAAAACTTACTACATTAAGCATCCCCCCCGCTAACGAATCAGAATCATATTTTTACATACGTCTGCCCCTAACGACATGAAACCTCGACCAACCTTCGAATTCTCGACCGCCTCCTCGGCCAAACGTTTCATATTTTCCGCGATTTTCTCGTGGATGTGTATGACCATGCCCTTCAGTCCATCATACTGCTGCTCCACTGCTTCCATGGTTTGCTGCTCAAGCTTCTTCAACTTCTCCGAGCCAACATCCACCAACTCGTGAGTTCGATGCTGACGAACCGAGCATGTGCCACAGAGGATCGAATTATTGCAATTGGCGCATGAAAACATCTTCGACGCTAGAGATTCTTCGCCGCATCCTCGGCATGGTGTCATCAAGTCTTCCGTGGATTCTATCGATGGTTTTTCTAGCTTCAAAAGCTCGCCCTTATCTTCCGCCTCAAGAAGGTTTTTCTCGGTAGTTTCTTCACATAAATTCGCCGATATTTTTTCCTTCGTGGTTTCCTTTTTCACCCGAGGGTTTTTCTCTTTTCCGCTGTCTGGGTTGGAAAGCGCTTGGCTCAGATAGACATGCATTGAGAAGGGAAGCTCGCAAAGATGACACGCTTTTTTCATATCCGTTTCGTAGTAACAATCCGGACAGTAGACGCTTGAGCACGCCACAACCAGCCGGTCCCTCGCGGGTCCTAGTCGCTTCTGGCATCGCGAGCAGGTAGGCCTTTGAGCAAGGCCCGGCTCCCAGTAGGCGGCAAGTTTTTCAAGGGTCTCGCGGACTGGCCTACCCCAATTTACGTAATTGTGGAGCACTAACGTCCACGACCACACTGGATGAGTACAACGGGTTTCAACGCACTGAAAAACTCAAGTAGCCGTGATCGGTTATTACTTCCTATGCAAATCATAAACTCCACCTACCGTGATTGCGCCAGAGCATTTTTTGCAAAGAAGTCGTCGACGACAGCATCTATTAATCTCCGGGGGACAGTCTAGAGGGGCCAGACAGTCATCACAAGTGAGCTCCTTCAGAGGACCGAGTGCAACCCAACCATGCCGCGTCCGCTTTACGTTGGGTTGTTCGAGAAGTGGGTGCAAGCGCTCCAAACTAAATTTGTTTTTTTTTCATGTTGAAGAACGGGTGGCAATTGAAATTGAGAAAACTACTTCTCTGCTGCCGCTCCCAATTCAGCAATCATTACCGTAAGCCCTCCAATCGTGGCCACATTGGCAACGATAGCAGGCCTCGGAAAACTGCCTCCGCGGTGCCAGCTTCTGAAATGGCCGTGCGCATTTTGGGCAGTGGAAGCACTCGAGCAGCATCTCTGTAACTTTGTTCGTCAAGAAGAAGGATCGAGCGATATGTAAAGTGATTATATTCTGGAAAGCAGGATTTAAGAACGGCAAGATCTCGTTGTATTGGTAACTCAGCGTTGATCATCTACGGGGGGTAAAGTAAACGGTAGCCGAAGTTTCATATCAGAAAGCTGGATGTACCCTCAAAATAAGAAATAAAATTGAAGGGATAAAATTGGATAAGCTAAATGAAGTTGAAAAAGAAGGCAACTAAACAGTACAGCTGCGTACTTTCCGGAACAAGGCGAAGTTTTTTTGCATTGCGCTGGCGGCCATCGGCAAGGGAATGTGGATATGGTGAGAGGCCAGAAAGGTCTTTTCCTCCCGTCACCGAATCCATCCTCTCAGCACGCCCCAAACCATGCACAAGCTTAACAGCAAAGGATAATTTTTGAGGCTCAGTAATCGCGACAAAATTCTGTAGCACGTTCTAATCGTCGAGTTTCTCCTATATAAGCATTAACATGAACAAGAAATACTAAATTATCGACCGGCAGGTAGTTGGATACTGGAACAAATAAAGGGGAAGGTTGGGGTACATTAAATAGATGGACAGAGTAAGGCCAGTTGAGATTAGCACGAACGAATCGAGACGGCGGCGAAAATGTGGACCTTCTATTAGGTTGAACCGAAAGTTCTTGTAATATTTGACTCCTTTGACATTTTCGTTCCAGAAAACGGATGAGAAATAAAATATTTTGCGACAGACGCATGTAGCATCAAATGCTCTATTCGGCCCGTGTGACGGAATCACACGGTGTATCCTTTAGAATTTTTTAAGCTTGATTTACAAGAAATTCGAACACTGCCTCGATTCGCTGTTCGCCAACCCGTTCCGATTTCATTTTTTGCCTATGTCGGCATTAAATTAGTAGCCAGAACTTATTATCTTGATAGTATCTCACTTTATGGCGCTTCTGAAAGATAACAGGGTCTAAAATTCGAGACCCCTCAGACAAAAACACTTAAATAATAAAAAAACGCTGGGGCTAAGAGCTTGTAATTTTCGTCCAAGATACTATTGAAGTTAACAAATATATTGAAAAAAAGAAACGGCTGTAGCGGTCCATAAAATGTTTAGAAAAAAATTTCCGAAGCTCGATTAGAATTACTTTCGGTTCAACCTAATAATAATCATCAAGATCATATTCTGCTACCCAATTAGGGGATGGTAGGGGCAAAGAAAAAGTTTCTTGAATGGCTTGTAAACGGGCATCGTCAACTAAACTGGCCTATGCTTGGTAATAAATCCGGGAATCCCCAAAGTATGCCCCGAACTTGTTTTCAAAGTCAGCCGCTCTTTTTCATGGCGTGCGACCATTGACGGCGGGGTGTCTAACTTGAATTTTAATTAGTAGGCAGAATGAGACAATCTATACCTGGATGCGAAAATCTTAAAATAGAAAAATGCAGATTTTGGACCTTTGGAATCCGTTCGAATTCCTTCGCTGTAACCCCCGAATGAACGTGTCAAACGCGGAAACGCTTAAATGATTTGAATAGGCTATCTTCCAAAGCAATTTCTCGCCGAAAAATATCCTCGGGTCGAGGGGCCTCGCGGCCCGCATTCACCATACATCTGCAGGCGCAGCTCCCTCGAAAAGCCTAATAAACAAATCGCGACAATTTTTGCAGTAACTCGATAACAAAAGCTAGAATCCGAAGGTTACCGTAGTGTTTTGAAATTTTCCTCGCAAGGTAAAGACATTAACATTGATGGGAGCCAACATGGCCTGACGTGGCCGGGTGTATCGGTTAGAATTAGTACAGACCTCAGCATCGTTCGTCGACACTCGACATGAGTTCACGTGCTCTCCTCCGACTTTTCATAATGCCAGCATCGCATAGGTCTTTTGACGATGTCGAAAAAGCGACAGATTGCAATTTATTGGACAGAAGGAAAGAAAGATTATTTATTTACAAGTCCCGCTCTTTAATCCCACAGAGATCGGGCTCGCGCACGTTCAGTTTCTTGAGGCTATGCTCCAACTCTTCTTCCAGGTCGACGATACGCTCATTGTAGATGCGAGCATGTGGCAGATATTCTTCAAAGTGCTTCTCATACTGGTTGGCAGTATCCCTCAATGTATCGCTGAGCATCACGCCGTTCGTATAGGCCTGCTGGACGCAGATGAGCTGAAACACTAATTTTATTTATTCACACTAACCCTTTCAAGTCAAGTCACGTGCTCTTTTATATTTTATTTGTGGAGAGCGCCAACGCGCATTTATCAATTTATCAATTTCATTATTTTATTTTATCATTATTTTATCGAATTGATCTAACGATTAAATTATGGCCTTCTGATGGTTGCAACCATACATTAAAAC
>CATQJA010002390.1:0-19114 GCA_958295435.1 Mesorhabditis spiculigera
TATAGGAGTGAAGAATTTGAAAGGGCTTCCTACAAGTCAAAAAAAACGTCTTTCCATGTCAAAGGCATGAAAAACTAGAGGAAAAACAAAATGTTTTCGGCGCAAACTCGAGTTTTGGTTGCGACGGTTTTTGGGAATTTTCAGGCTTAAATGTCGTCGTGCCCCGTACGGCATCTAATTTAAGCGAATATTTGGGCCAATTTTTCTAATAATAATAGTGGGAATGCTGCAAATTGCCACAGGATTCCGAAAATGGCATCCGAATGCGAAAATTTGCGCGACGTCACGTTCAAAACGGTAGGATTGGACAACAGACTCGGTCACTTTTGGCCGTAACTGACTATTTGTCAGGATTCAACACTGACTAGGTGTGTTTCTCAACAGGTACAAAGATTCAAATGTGAAATATTGCAGGCGATAGCAAAACTTCACATCAATTCATACATGGCCCTATAACGCTTCAGTTTTAAACAAAACTTACAGGCGAGCAGCACCACCATTGATACAAAACTAAAAGAAAATATTTTTATTCGTTATAAATTCACTACACCAAAATGTAGAGCGCATCCAGCGGCGGCGGCACGAACGGCTTAGCCTCGTACTCCACCATCTTTTTGTACCACACACGGCGCCAGCCGCTGGCCTGCTTTACCGTTTCGAGCTCGACGCTATAAATTGTGAAATTTTGCGGTGTCGGCATCAATATTACCTTAGTACCGCCGTCAAAACGTTGATCAAAATTACGGATGCCGTCAGTGTATACGCAAACATGCTGATCGGCATCAGCCATCCTTTCGTGGCGCACTGCAACAACCCTCCCTAAATTTTGCCGACCCTAACCTGCCAATCATTCCATTGGTATCTCCAGACGGAGTACGGCAGGGTGCAATTTTTGACTTAATCAGTCATAAAAATAAATCTGCTTCTCAACCAACTATTTTTGTGTTCTTCCTCTATATCACCGAATGTCTCCCAGGCTCCATTCCTGTAAAATGGTGCTGTTGAAGACGAAGAAGAAGAAGCCCTACGTGAAAAATTGAAACACCCAGCTCGAATTTTCGGTATCGGCTCCCATAAGAACATACTGGAAGCCCATGCTCGTATTGTTAACTAACCGCGATTTGGCTTACCTGTGATGAAGCATAGGTAAGCCAGAGCACCAACAAAATCCCGGCCACAAATACAAACACCCGGAGCTGGAAGTTCAGTTTATGCAAAATGGCTGAGCTACTATGACTACCGTATTTTTCATGGAAATGAGAATGTTGCTGAAGACGGGGTGGATACTGAAGACGCGAAGAAAAAGTATCGCAGACAAGACGAAGCATGTGAAGAATAGGAGATCACTCATTATCAAAATTCTGGAAATATTGGGGATAAGAAACCAGGTTTCACCCTGCAAACTTTAATTGGTTTTTAAATTAGGTGTTTGATCGTGATCAGTCACACGTCTACAGGGAGTCCCAATAAAATACGCCCCTCTCTAACTCGATGCAGAAGTATCGGTAGTTATAAATTAAAAGCCTTGAAACGGCGATTTTGCAACAGTTTTCGAAACCATTTTTTATTTGAATGTACCAATTTACAACAAATTTAAAGACATGAAAGGACGGCCTCTGCATCTAATTATCGGGTACTTCCGGTCATTTTCTATTGAGAAATTGAGGAAAAAATTTAAGCTCATATGGAACCCCTCAAAAGCGTAAAATTTTACAAAAAACGGCTGGCAAAATAGCGGGCTTGAATAAAAACATGGTTTTGAAAAATGTTGCACAATAGCCGTTGAAGGGCTTTCGAATGGTTTAATTACCATTCCGATCCGATACTTCTGCGTCGAGTTGGGGGAGGGTGTTTTTTTTATTGGGACACCATGCAGTTAATTTTACAAAAGCTTTAACCTCTTAATTCCTGTAATTTCTAAGGCACCTATCGAGGTCCACGCTACCTACAAGACTTACACGTTTACGGAAAGTTCACTGCTCGACGCATCGTTCTCGGTTCTGAAATTGTGGCCATTTCCGAGAATGAAAACTATGGTTTTCAATGTGCGCAAAGAACTGCTAAGGATATAACCTTCCAATAGCAAAGGAAAACTCTGAAATTCTAACACTTGTTTGAAACTGGTTATTTAAAAATCTCCACAATATACACAGCATTTCTTACCGGTTTACCGGTGTCGCCCATGTGGCTTCCTCAACCTCTACAGGTAATTCGGTTTTTGCTCCCGGTTTGTTAGCTAACGGCGCTTTGAATACCACAGCAGCCCCCATGATTGTTAGGTTTAGTATGGCCATCGCCGAAATAAAAGAGTATGAGCGTTGTTTGCGCCAAAGGAAGCGGAAGTAACTGGTAAAGAATCCGGATCTTTTCTGTAATAAATCTTCATCACGAATACGGGATTTCTCTCACGCTGACGAAGCGAATTCGATAGTGTGTCCGCATAAATTCGATAGTGATTTCCAGAAGGTTGCTCATTTGACAGCTAAAAACACGTGCCATAACAAAGCAACGCCGCCTACAGTAAGATAAACGATCCCCATATGCGCTTGGTCCTGAGGTAATCTTCGCTCCCGATCGCGTCCTTTTTGTGTGAATATTGAAGGAAATACCAGTAGACTCCCAAATATACTAAGTAGATTACCTGAGAAAAATATTTTCTTTTGCAACTTGCTGAGCCGCAAACCGAGTGGAAGGCATATTTAAAGCTGGGCGAGCCATAAAGTCTCCGATAGCGGCAGAATCCTTGTTTTATAAAATCCCAACAATTGCCACAACTCGTGTTTGCATCATCTTTGCCTCAAAAATATTTTAGGTATGCGATTTGATATCATGATGTCGAACATCCGGCATATTGAAAGGCGGTAAATTGAAAATTTCTACACTAAGCGTCTTAATCCGAAATTACGACATTGTGCAATTCCGGCATCACGAAATTTCGAAATTATCAATTTTTAGTATCGCGAGGTTTTTGTCTTTACAAGCCGGTTCCTTTGCGCCAGAGGATAGGTCAGAAATGGAGAGGGCCCCTGGTTTTCACTTGCTATTAGAGTTATTACGATGCAGGGGTCAAACCTGGGATCTCGAGCCCACCTGAATTGAACCTGATGCCACACTTCCGGAAAAACAAAATGAGGAAGGCGCCGCCAGAGACGGAAACTAGGACCTGACGCCACGTCGAGCACCGAAACCCGGGACGCCAGCGATTTTCGATGGCTTGGAGGCAGGAGGAATGTTGGAAGAAGCTCTGAAGCAAAGTGTGCACTTGAAATCGGAAAAGGTGAAGCGTCAAAGATAAAAACGCGGACAGGATTAACACTAATTAGTGCTGCATTACACTAGGAGCTGCGCGTCCAAGGCGTACAAAACTACCTCGGCTTTGCATTCATGCATAAAATCCAACAGTTTGGTGGTAAGATCTCCTTTTATTTTGTAGGCCATATAGCGCTCTGACAACAACTGTTGCGTCAGGAAATAATCCATCCGATGGCAGTTTTCCAGAACTGATTCGCTGAGGAACAGGAAGATGCTGAAAATGCAAAGTGGGAAAGGGTTTTGAACTATCAAAAATCAGCTTACAACCCAAATCTTTCACCCGGGAAATCCGTTTTAATTTTGCGCCAAACGAGATCTTATTGCAAATTGACACAATTCTGACGCGCACGCTGACATTCTTCATATATAGCAGTAGAAACGTACCGTTTTTGCGTATGGTAGGCGTTCTCCTGATCAAGAGAGTTGCTATCAGCAAAGAATCTACGCAAATGTTCCGACAGCGCGACGACCAGGACGGCCGAAAAAATCGGTGCCTCGCATTCTTGCCACAGCTCATAGCAGCTGGGATCGCTAAAAAATCGTCAGAGAATGTTAAAAAAGGCCCCTCACTTGTATAATGCACAACATAAAAGCCGTGCCAGCTTCTGGTCTACGAGGTTTTCCAGACCGTTCTGAATCGGGTAATTAGTTGGCCGGAATGACCCACATATTCCAGGTGCTCCAAAAACACCTCACTGTTGAGAAATTCCAGGATTTCAATGCCCAGTGCTGCGGGTTTGTACTTTGTAGAACACGGTGGTGCTTTTCGTGTTCCCATGGCCATCAGTGGGATTGCGGCATCATCGGTTTTGACCGCTTCAGTGCTAAAATGTTTCTTTGGAGATAAGTCTAAGCATTTTCATCTCTGGCAAGTGTAGACAGCAAAAAATATACCTATCGATATACGGGTCTACATCGTAGCGAAACTCTAAAGAACTGACATTCAAAATCTCTAACAACTCACCTCCGAATTGGACTAATCCAAAACGGTCGACGAAATTGTACTAAACGAACAGTTCATAAATTGCTTTGAGCGAACCTTGGCTTCAAGGCATTCGAGCAAGGTTGTGAGCACCGCATAATTTTCTTCTATCTGCCTCCAACCTGGGAAGCACCACTTCTTCTTTTTCGGCCCCCGTACTCTTTTGTGGCGCCGACATGCCCATCTGAAAGGACTCTTACCCCATCACTAATAAGGACAAACCTATCTCTCCGACAGCAAATTAAGCCACAGACTCCGCAGAAGCCGAAAACAAAGAAGAACAGCATACATGAAAACAGTGTTAGCTAAAAATCCTTTCTTTTTGGAATGCAAGGAAAATACTTCTGTCACCACATCCGTGGTGGTTGTCGAAGGAAAATCTGTGGTCGATAGAAAATCTGTGGTCAAGGGAGAATCTGTGATCGACGTAGTGACAGGCCCCATAATATAGCTGGCCCTACGTTAGTCAAATTTTGAACAGTGGCGCCTGAGTTATCTGAAAATGCAAATACTAAATTATTCATGACATAAGTAAGTGCGTGCCATGTGCCAAAAGTTTCATGCGTAACGTAAAGCTAGTCGTGGATTGTGTGCTAGTTCGGTCTTATCAGTTTCCCTAGGGCAGCCTTGGGGCCGGAATCTTTTGCAGGCCAGGCCAAGCCAATTGCTTTACCACTCGTGCCATTAACGCTTCCCGGAAGGACAACCGATCACAAAAGAAACTTGACAAGGGTACGATACACCGTTTTTAAGGTTGAATAAATCATTCCTTGCAGAGGGGAAGACTGACTTCACTCCAATACAATTTGATTAGGCAGTTCTTAAAGTTCCAAATTCACACGCATTCGAAGCCCAGGCTTCTGAAGACCTGAAACGAACGTATCTGGCAACCTTCTAAAGCTTTCAGTCTATGACAATTCGAGAAGTCACAGGCATTTTTTTGCTGCAACAATTATCTGGCGGTGATGGCTGCGTGGGGCCCTGATAAGCGTCGAGCCCTGAAATTTTAGCACTAATTTAGCCTCCGCTATACACTTTTTTCGATACTCTTTGCCTGCCTACAACGCTGGTTTATAGATAGCAACCAATCGGGTCAATGCTCTCCCCACTTTTGTGGTTCTTGTGGTCATGTGTCGGTATATCCGTCGCGCCCATCGTTCTATTGATCAACTAATTCAAAAGCGTGCAAGCTGGCACATTTACATGTCCCCTCCAGAATTTTTGTACCATGGCGCACTAGTGCGTTGCCTAAACCTCGAGTCAGTCCAAGGTGCTCTAGGGTGACTTATCCGATCCTACCTTGTGTCTGTAGGTGTGTGTGTGTGTGTGCAGCTGTCACTTCCGAGGCCAGATTTGAGGGCCTTCCCGTGTCCAAAACGCCCCGATTCTCCGCCACTTGGGGGAATCGACCCGCCTCTTTCCGATGGCGTTTTCAGAATTTTGATAAAACACCAGTTTACAAAGTTAAAGCAGGTTTTGCTCATTTTTGGGGTAATTTGCATAATGTGAAAAATAGAAATTTCCTCATTCTTGCGCGTGGCACGCACACGTGTGGTCGGGAGACGGGAGGACTCCAAAGGACCCGAGCTACCGGAAAGTCAAATCCTCATTCAAAGACAGCATTCCAGCGCCTACGAAACTATTAAAACAACAACAGCTGTTATATTATTTCCCTCAATTTAACGCCTAATTGGAGCTACAGCAAAAATTATTCAAGGGCTATTTTCGATTTTGAATCGTCTTTTAAGTCGGAGCAACTCCTGTTTTCTCAGTAGTTCGAACAAGTGGGCCGAGCCAGGCCAACACCGCTGATAAACAGAGGCCCGGGAACAAAATCGTGAACTATTTTCGACCTCTCTCTTTAAATCTCATCTCTCATCTCTACATTTTTTTTCTTCACGAGGCTTTCCGCTTTACAGAACCGATGTGGCCTCGTGACTTGACTAGACTGTATCTATGGTTTTGTGCTTCAACCACTGTGCTGCTGTTGGTTGCAACGTTGATTTTTATCCTGGTGATACTTTTTTACTGGTTGGTTTTTCCCGAGGGATAGCTGCAATACCAGTCCGAAGCAGGTTATGTAATACTAAACTATGAATCGCATACGAATGGGCCGATGGTTATTTTTCCTAAATCCATTTTTCCCACAGCTCTTTTTTCTAAAGCCATTTTTTCCAAAAAATCACGATTCCTAAAAGCCATTTTTCCTAAAACCGGAAGCATACACAATATTGCTTATCCTAATACTAGACAGTACGTTAGATCGCATGTTCACCATATCGAAGTCTCGAGTCTGTATCTATTTATTTATTGCACGTGAATTTGTAAATTCTGTTTTAGAATAAGGGCTAGAGCATGTCCGGTTTCAGGCTTTTAGGAAAAATGGCTTTGAGGAAAACTGGCCTCTAGGAAAAATGGAGTTAGGACAAATGACTGGCAATCACGTGAACAATCGCTCTGATTGTGCGAGACACGAATCTCAGCATTTTGAGCTGGATCTCATACCTTTTCTAAAAAATTTTCTAATTTTCTAATTTTTTAAAGTTTTCTAAAATCATTTCCTAATTTCCTAAAAACCAAGCTTTTAGTACAAGGAAAAAAAAAAGAAAATTTTGGAATAGCTGGATGGCCTAGAGGGAGTAAAGGAAGTATTTTAGTTGCGCGTTTAGCTAGATTTGGGTGGGGAAGGGAAAAGGGTCAAAGAAAAAAAAAAGATTTTCCGTAAAAGCCTATGAATAACAACCAAACAAATACAAAAAATGATAGCATTTGGAATTTCTTGATTCATCCCCAAATGAGAAAAAACTTTAGAAAAAATAGGACTAGGAAAAATGTTTAGGAAAAATGGCTTTAGAAAAATGAAAAATGAATTTAAAAAGATTAAGGAAAAAGAGGAATAACCCATACATTGTATTTTCATCTCTCTGTTTAAGGAAGTGGCCAGACAAAGATGAACCGCGTGCAGAGGCCGAAGCAAAAATTAAGGCAAACGCCTCGGACTTGGCGCTTTTGCTAGGATGTCTTGAAGCTAAGGTTTGTAAGTTTTTCCGAAAAATCTACTTTGCAACCTTCTTAAGACTAACTTCGCCGAGCGCTATGGCCTTTTAAATTTCGAAGGTAAGTTTGGCAGGTTTCATACCTTCCTGGAGTCATGGTCGTAATCGCAATAGTTTTGGAAGGCAAGATCTCGTTGCAGAACCAAATCGGCGGCATGGTGCTGGCTACCAAGGAGCGCCTGTAAAACTCATTTGTAACTTACCGTCGGCAATTTTTCAGGCAGACGAAACTCAAGCTCCATGGGTGAAAGGCAAAAAGATCCTGGATTATCTAAATAAGAATGTCTTTGTGGAACATTTGGAATATGTAGTGGTCTTTCTAGCAATCCAAGAAAACACTTTCAGAACGGACTGGAAAATTTGAATGATCAGAACCTTGGGAAGCTTTTGTGCCTTGCGGGGGGGGGCCCCCACACCCCCCCCGGGGGCGGGAATGGGGGGGGGAAAAAAAAGAAAATTAATCAAAAGGGGAAAAAAGGGGGGGGGAAAAAGGGGGGAGAAGTTAAAAAAAAATTAAATGTAATTTAAATTTTTTAAATATTAAAAAAAAAAAAAGGAAATTTTTGATTAGGGAAAAAGGAAGAAGAAAGCGAAAAAAGCAGAGGTTTGGAGGTTTATTGGGAAAAAAAAAAAAAAAAAAAAAAAAAAAAAAAAAAAAAAAAAATTTTTTCCTCCTTCTTTTTTGGGGTTGTTGGGGAAGAGGGGAGAAAACCAAAAAAAAGGAGGGGAAGGGACGGGGGGGGGGGGGGGGGGGGGTGGCTGTATCGGTGTGTTTTCAAAAACGCTTGGAGCTAAGATTAGTTCTTGCACCTATATGCAAAGAAAAATTTTTAGGGATCCGGCATGTTATGGTTTTTGGAAAAAATGTACGCGGCCGATTTTCGCGTCGGTGCTCGTCGTATCGCTTTCGGAATACTTTTCTACTCTATTTGCAAAGAAGAATTATATCGAGCCGGCTCATGCTTATGCTACACAGAAGCGGTAACATTGACTGATCATCATGTTAGGCGTTTAAACGCCTTCGTGTTAACGTTTCGAAGTCGTGCTTTAGAATCTTTCTCTATCTGGGCGAAACCCTGCTGGAAAGTTGCAATAACATCAGCTTCAAGAAAACTCAAGAATTGCTATCGGAACGCCATATGGCCTACAAAATGAAAGGCGATCTATCGACGAAGCTACTGGATTTCATATCCGAATGTAAGGCTGAGGTATGTATGAGTTCGGCTGACTAACTACAGGGTGTCCCAAAGCCGCCCCTCTCTAGCGGCCCGGGCTTGCGCCTGGTGTGGGGGTTTGGTTTTTTTCGAAAAAAAAAATCGAGCAAACAAGCACTTTTCTTTTTTTTCATTTAACACACTCGCTTAAATTTTCACTAAATTTTGGACCAAAATCCAGGAAAACTGCAGACTGAGACGACGCCGACTCTTTTTTAAGAAATCGTTGAATATCGAGCGCGGGCTAAAGAATTTTGTAAAACAAAAAGCGCTGGTTTTCTCGCCTTTCCGGGAGCTTCGAATTGTATAAAAATCATCCCGATCCGACCTTTCTCCGGGCCCACCTGACTGCACCTCATTCGCCAGTCTCCCATTAAAGAGGCCCAACTGCCAAACAAGCCCTTTGGGAGGGCTCTTTGATTTCTGGCAAGTTGCCAGCGAGCGCTGCGGGACAAGAACCCTCACCCTTTCGATTTTTGCGCGAAGTTGTTTTCGCCCGGTTTCTTTGGGATAACACTATAATTCCCGCATTCTGAGCCCATTTTTGAAATCCTCACTCAATTTTAAATAGTTTTGGTGTTTTACTCATCAAATTTGGTCCAGAAACAGCCGAGAACGTGATCAGGAGGTGACAACAGGCAATTTCAAATTTGCGGGCTTCCCGGGCCCTGGGGTGTACAGAGGCCTCCGACGTTCAGGGTTCCGATTTCCGGGCCGTCACTCAATTTTTGGCATTTCGTTGCCCCTTTAACTGCCATTAATATATGGGGGCCCACTATCCCGACTTTCAAAGTCACCCGACGTACCGGCCGAAAAAACCGCAACGATCCTTTAAAACAAACGAATAAGTTCGTCAGACTTACTTCCGCAACTCGGTGTGCCTGCAAGCCGTCGAAAAGCGTTGGCAGTCCGGGTGGAAGATTTTTTGCTACACCCACTCTCCGTTTAGAAGCTTTTTGTTGCATACGGTCAGTTAGTCGGTTTTTGTTTCGACGCACATTCCAGGCGTCGTATATCGTATACTTGGGCCTTTACTGGACGTTTCTCCGAAACACCAGCCTCGAGCATAGCGTGTACGAAGAAGGAGCGGAGGCCCAATCACGGCGGGAGCTGGGATTGATGATTGCATGGTATCGTTTATGGAGCACCAGCCGCATTTCGAGTGCGAGCTGCAAAGAATAACAAAAAAAAGACGAGAAACTTCAAAAATACTACATGTAGCTATGGTGGAGGTGCCAGCGGTTGTTCCTGAGCTTACCTTAGCGTTGTTCTTGAGCTGAACAACACCTTATAACTTTTTCCAGCTACCAAGTCTCGCATTTTGTGGAAATTTCTTACGAGTTCGTCTGTACGCATTACCGTATCCGGTTTTTCAATGTAGGTGACACATTTTACGCGCAATGTTTGTTTCAGCGAAAGGCAGCTTTCCTCTCAAACTTCTGTTGGTTCCTTTGGCGTAAGCAAAGGTCATATCTGATGATATCAATGCTGGCCTTGAGCAACCTGCCGCTGTCGTTGTTTCTCTCGGTATACAAGATGCCGGCAGACCTTAAGCCGTACAACAACAGGTGCGTGAGTTATGGATCCGCTGTTCGGGTGGCAAACTGACTAGATTACAACATGGTAATTTCAGTACGCAGACTGGAGGCAACATCACAGCAAACAGTTTGACGACAACCTATTCAACCCTGACATCGACATCCAAAGTATTGAATCCTATGGAGCATGTCATAAACGGGTACGTGATTTGGCATCGTTCAACATTGAAGACCAATTGGCAATCTTCGTCCCCCCACCGCCCGTATGATCGATTTAAAATTGCGTCAAAATCGTAGAAAGGGCTTCGATCGTAATCGATTCCATGATTACTAAATCCTTAAACCGTCATAGCTAGTTCCAGTATCCCGCAATACCTCCAAAGCTTAAGCGCAGACGCTCGAAGAATCGAAAAGCTCTTCGTCCATTAAAACCACGGGTTGTGAAAATCTCCTCGAAATTTCAGACTTCAAACCGCTAGTGATTTGATCTTTGCCGTCTGCTTTATTCCCTCATGCATCATGTTGCTTCGTGTCGTCAGCCATCATCCAACACCAAATGCCATCATACTTTCGATCAAAAACACGGTACGCCGGCAAAATAAGCCCCTTTAGGCCCCTTGCAGACGCCGGCTTTGTTTTCAAAAAAGAGTTTTAGGAAACCACATGTCCACTTTTCAGTTTTGGTTTCTCGGCTATGTTTTCGTAGTTTTGGGTGTGCATTGGCTCACTTATGCCGCGGCCCAGGTACCGGTAGATGCTTTGGCAAAGATAGTCAATATTTTAGTATATCTTAATGGGGGCAAAAGGCGACAGAGGGTGGGCCTTCCAATTTTTCAAGTAAGTCAAGCGAACTGGATTGCTTATTTGTTAGGAATGGTGCCTGGGAGACGTTTGGCGAGCTGAACGATGATCACAAGGATGGTAAGACTGTTTTTCAAAGGAAAGATAATTCTCCTTCCAGGCAAAAACTGCACGATGCCGGCAACAGGCAAAGACTGGACCTATCGCGATCTACAGGTGTGACAGATTCGAGGAATATTTGCTACGGAAATGTGTTCTAGTGCGTCATGCAAAGCTGGCTGATGCCGCTATTCATGTTTGCCTACACGCTAGTGGCTTCCGTCATCTTGATCAATATATTAACAGCTGTTTTAAGGCACGTTAGTTAGGGACGGGACCGAATTTCGAATCTGAAGCACTCAACAAAAGCCCTACAATTTCAGCAGCGAATTTGAATCGGTGAAGCAGGCACAGAACTGGCGCCGCGTGTGGTATAAAAAAACCGTCGAGTATGAATATAAGCCACTTCTACCACCGCCTTTCACCTTTATTTATCTCTACTGGTGAGAAACACAACCACTCGCGCTATACACACTTTATAGGCTGGGCATCAAGCTGCTTGTGCAGCACGGTAAGTTCCCCATCGGAACTTTATTCATTCTACGATTCAGGGGCTTCATTCTCCCTATCTCGGCGATTCTTCCTCGCTTATTTGAACGCCTGGGATCGAGTCAACAGATCACTTTACCAATTCTTCACTAGGAGGAGAAATGAAAAGGAAAAGCACCGAGAATATTTTTGGTGGGTTCGAGCTGGAGCATGCGCAAAAAGTTCCGGGCAAGCTTTTGGCAAGGCTTTGAAGTGTGTTCTGGTGTTTATAACTATAAAATTTAGCCTTGACACTGTAGAAGAGGCCAACCAGGGCGCTTCACAGGTTCCACAACAAGGCGTTCCGCCGGCTCAACAACCAGGAGCTCCACTGGCTCAACAACCAGCAGCTCCACCGGCTCAACCGCAAGGAGCGCCACCGGCTCAACCGCATGGAGCGCCACCGGCTCAACCGCAAGGAGCTCCACCGGCTCCAGCAGCTCCAATGGTCACAAATTTGCGCGATTTTGAACAGAAGGGCCTCAAGGCCGCGATAGGGATAATTGAAGGTGCGTTCATGTTCGAGCCAAGCTAGCAGGCTGTGTAAGAAGCCAGTTTTGCAGGCAGGCTTTGCGGATTTGGGTTGTAGCTAGATTCAAAAACAGCGTTAATTTTTGCATATTAAGGCATACGTTGTCAACTTTAAAAGCCTGTCACGTTCCACAGCATAGCAACACTGGGTGTGATTTTAAGAATTTATAATAGATTGATTTGAAAATTGGGGCAAAATATCCCGAGTTTTTCTCCCACTATTTTTTTTTTTTTAATTCCAAAAGATGCTAAGCAAAAACCTTGCAGTAGCAGCGCTAAATTGAGGTCATGGAGTACTATAGCATTGATCAAATTTACTGGGCCAAACTTAAACGGCTACCAAATATTTTTGCCGACCAACCAGACCAACGCAAACGACTTAATCCAGAACCGAAGGGTTTTGCATAGCCTAAATATCCTACTGTCCTGCTGTCCTGCTATCACTGCAGCATATGATTTGGTGTGCTAACTTTATGTGTGTGTGTGTGGATATCACTTTCGAGGCCGATTGAGGCCGCCCAGATAAATATCTAAATCTTCGTCACTTCGGAGATCGACCCTGCTGTTTCCGATGGCGTGCTCAAATTTTGATAAAATACAAGTTTACAAAGTTAAACCCGGTTTATTCATTTTAAGGGTAATTGCATAATGTGAAAAATACAAATTTCTACCTCATTCTTTGAGTTACCCACTGGCGTATGGTGGGGTCAGGACCAGGCTACCGGAAAGTCAATTCTCCATACAAACGCCGCATTCCAGCGCCAAGGCCCGCGGCGTTTGACCGCCGTAAAAAAATAATTATTGTGTGTCTGTGTAGATTTGCATCCACTTCCGGATGTATGTTCGCTCATAACAGGTCAGGAAAGTTTTCCGACATGTTTGATGCGTCATTTGGTGCGTAATGGGTGGAATGACTGCCGACTTATCAAATTTTAAAAATTTACTATTTTCGACATTCAATTTAGGTTTGTGAAAGGACCTTTGTTAGACAAAATTTGCATGCACCGGAAGTGGATATTGCCTATAAAATCAGGCTGGGATATTTCCCATTTTGTCAGCGGGGTTTGGGCAGAATATGCAAAGTATTTTGTGATCGTACCCTGAACCCGAGGGCCAGGGTGAAAAGCAGCAGGAGCGGCTTTTCAACCTAGTTGCTTTATTTTAGACAACAATCCGTGGTCAATTCTGTTTGACCGTGAGTCCGACCGGGAGCTGACGGAGCAGTTCATCGAAAAATGCCGCAACAACCGCGAGCTTCACTTGGTCGTAAAAGCCAATGTCGCCGACGACCGCATGGAATGGGCCCGCTTCTTCACCGAGTTGCCGATTGACGAAGGGAATAGCTATAGGGTGTGGCTGATTGGCCCCGGACCTTCCGAAAATGTGAACGCTGTTTGGGCAGTTCGACGAGTAGACCCACCCCCCATTGACGACGATGATGAGTCCAACCTTCAATATTTCGTCCCAATGTTGACAATTAAGAAAACTTTGAATGCAAAACCAGCCTACCCATTGATTTTTACATATTACGGTTGAAGCCATTGTCGCCTTACGAATAATTTATATACAGGTTGTCCCAAAAAACGAACCATCTGGCATTTCGCCGTGTTACTTCCAATCCGACCCAAATTTCGATCAGAGGTGTATCAGACCCTAAATAACAACAATCCTGACTTATAGCCCCGCAGTCATAGTAGTCGGGTTATAACAAAAATGGTTCTTTAGGATTTTCCGAATACTTTCCCCTTTTCCCCCATCTAAAACCACAAAAATAAACTTTATTTTCAATTTTTCATAGAGTTTCCGTGGAATTAGACCCCCACTCTGGTCCAAATTTGGGGCCGGTTGGATGTAACGCGGCGAAATGCCAGATGGGTCGTTTTTTTGGGATACCCTGTATTTATAGAAAATATTGCTGTTGAACGATGAAAACCGTGTGTTTTTTGTTGTTGTTGTTTCTAGAAAGCCAAGGGATGGAAGCGCAAGGCTATAGCATAAAATTTATTCATACAGGCAGTTGCGCAAAAGTTGACACTTTGAAATTTGTAGGTAATTCAAACCTTGAAGGCAACATGGAGACCATCGCCCGTGTTGACGAGGAAAGAGTTCGACTTGGGGTCCTGGCTGATATGCTGATTGCAGGCATCGATGGCTTTCGTCGACTCGTCCTTGTTCGCCTTCGTCACGCTTCCGCTCCACAGGGCCTAAAAATTAAAAGTATTTTAAAACGGACGGCATATTAAAAGTCTATCTAAAAAAAAAGCTTCACTTACATTATCAACCAAGATAACGCCGCCGGGCTTAAGGAGCTGTAGGCTTTTGTCGTAGTAGTTGGAGTAGTTGACCTTGTCGGCGTCGATGAAAGAAAAATCAAAGGTGCCGGATTGGCCATCGGCGATCAGCCGGTCTGAAAGTAGAGGAACATTTTTAGAACATGACTTTTATATTTGTATTGTTTTTTGGAATTTGGATAAGAATAGGCCCACAAGGCGACGGTATTTATTGAAGTCCTGATTTTGGGATGGGGCCAAGCTTATCTGATGCAGAATTTTGCGCTAATTGCGAATATAGTTACCGTTTTTGTGGAATGGCGAATTCTCGTAAGTTGTGAGTGATTTAACGAAGAAAAAGCCACAAATGAGCCGCGTTTGATGGACATCAAAAGCTTCGTAAAAGGTTTTGAGAAAAAAGCAGCTAGTGCATCTTATCCAGCAAAATTGTCTATAAAATCACCTACTTCACTAAAAGAGTTGAAAATGTGAAAAACGTTTTGCCACCGGTTAATTTTTACGGCGTAAGGCAACCCCTCTAAAAGAGATCCCCTTAACTTACCTAGCGTATCGATGGCCGATTCGGTGTGGAACTTGATTTTCTTAGCGGTTTTGGGGCATTTCTCAATGACCGGGCGGCCGATTTGATCGAGAGCAGAGCTGTCGACGTCCATGGAGATGACCTGGCCATCGTCGGGGAGGGCAAGGGCCCAGGCGAGGGCCGAGGCACCGGTGAAGGTTCCTGGAAGAAGAGGGATAAAAACTCTCTCACTCTCTCTTTCTCTCTCTCTCTCTCGCCCTAACTCACCAATATCCAAAACCTTCTTGGCGTGAATCAACTTCAAGAAGTTCTGGCCGATCGTGAGAACTTCCGGGGCTCCGAGCATGACGGACATCTTGTGGTTGGCCAGGGTTGAGTCCTGGAGCTCCTGCTGCATCGGATGGAGCTTGATGGTCAGCTGCAAATTGATTTAATAACCTTCAGTAATTTGGATTCGATACCTTGTTGCAATAATCGATGACCTTATCATCGTGCTCGTAGTAGCTCTTGGACACGGTTCCGGACATGATTTCTGAAAAAAATGGAGAATTTTGACGCCAAAACTTGTCAGAAAAAATAGGAGAAGCTGACGTATAGCTAGAAAACATTTATTAAAAGATTTTTTTCGTACTACTGGCTTTTAAGAGATTTAAGTTAAAAATTAGAAGTGAAGACAGGAGATCAAAAGTTCGCGCAAACTTCCGGCGCCCAGCGTAAAATCCTGGAACCTTATAAAGCGCCCCGAAGACGCTGACAAAAAGCCATCTGGGCCACGGCCATAGCTGGAAACGCTGAGATAAGCCAGTGCTTTTCGATCGAATCAGAAACTAGAGACACGGATCGGGAGGGGAAATCCTGACATTCTGAGATGACCGCCCCGTCACAGAATACATAATCATGCTTTTCGAGGCTAGTAAGCATCAGGGCACTATTTCTGAAATCGGCCGTTACTGCCGTTAATTTTGATGCATATTCGCTTCAGATTTTTATACAAATTATCTATTTAGAAATTTGGAGAATTAGCATTAGAGAAAAACCCGTTTTCTTTCGCTTTTGGTCAAATTTCACTAAATTTAAAAATACTTGATTTTAGCGTTTGGCGGTGGCTAGCAGCACTCGTTTGGGATGTAAGGTAAGCAGCGCAGACAAGTAGAGAAAATTTGGAAATCGTTTAATGATATTCAAATTCCTAGAGAAATCCAGAACAAGGAAAAGATGGTATAGCAATGGAGAAATCGTTTTTGAGAAAACACAGTTCTGCGCGTTTTTCTGAATGACAAAAATCTCTCAATAGTTATTTATCAGCGAGATCCAATTCAAAAATTTTTATTTTTATTGCAAGATTGAAAAGCTGGGAAATTAGAATTTTTTAGCTTTATTTAATTGTTACAAAGTTCAAGAACGTTCTCAACAGTTATCAAACTGTACGCGCCGATGCAAAGTCTATCTGTAGCTTGTGACGCTGATATGATAAGGCGCTGTCGAGTCGCCGTAATGTTTTGAACCCCAGGGGCTAGGCAATGATAAGTATCTGGCCCTGGGCGTGAGGTATCAAGTTACAATGGCACACATTTTGTATAGTAGCAGAAGAGAATAAGAAGCAGAGAAAGCCCAGGAAAAGTGATAAATTGAAATGATACACTGTTTCTCAGGGCTGTCATAAAATCTGTTTTCGAAATCGTGGCGATCGAGCCGACTGAGGGGTGATGGTGTGGGAAAGGAAGCGATACGAAACTCTTTTTTAGCCGGTGACTCATGACTTTTTTTGAGCCAAATAGTCCGAGATAAACACGAGAAATCTTTGATTTTCTATAGAAAAACAAATTACAATTTTACGGGATCAAAAACACTTCAAAACTTGAAATTATTCTAAATTTTTTACGAGCGTAAAATGCCTTAAATTTCACCTGAAATCTGGTCAAAATCGTTATAAAACTCGACAACACCTGGAAAATTGCTGGGTTGGAAACTGAACGCCTTAAGAACATCATAAAAAGTAGAAAAATCCAATCAAATCTTAAGGACACGTTGAACTTGAAATGCCGCTTGAGAAAAATGGACTCGCCGGCCGGACCAGAGCCCTTTTTTATTTGCTCTTTTTACGCAGCCATCACCCCCCTTTCCTGCCTGGGTGTTGCACTAGAGCAGTTTGTTTTTGTGAGTCCGCTTTTTCTCTCTCCCGCGCTTCCCTCCCTATCTCTCTCTCCGTTTCACTCACTATCTCGCTCTCTCTCTCGCTCTCTCTCTCTCTCGCTCTCTCTCTCCCTCTCTCTCACACTCTCTCTCTATATCGCTCTTTCTTTTTCTCGATCTGTCAAATGCACGCGGGGCAAGGTCAATTCGGGGGCCAAATGTTTCCGAACATGGTCCGGGCAGATGTGCAAAGAAAACCTGTTAGAAAAGGATCGCGAAATTAAGAGCTTCAAAATATAATCTACTGCTATATTTTGTTTAAGGTATCAGCGACGCGAGAGAAAGCAAAAGACAACAACAGAGGAAAGAGAGATATCTAGAAAAAGCTAGAGACCGTGAGAGAGAGGGAGCTAGAAAGAGCGAAAGAGAGATATGAGGATAGAACTTGGAAAAAAATCGGCCCTCATTTAGGGCACGCACAAGGCACCTTTATGGATTTTCTTAGCCATCAACTATCGTCTTGGCTGAGTGAGAGACTGACGCGACCAACGCTTGGCCGTCAAAGTCCTATACCTAAAATGCAAATCCTAAACCTATAATCCTAATCCATTAAGCAATCAAAACGCGAGCGAATGCGTTGTGCTACCTAATAGATTTTCCAGTACCCCCTACTGGAAAATCTAGTAGGAGTCCATAACCAGGAAAATCTTCGGACATGCCTTGCCCCTCCCTTTAAGCAAATTGTAACGTTGAACTTGGACAGCCAGGACAGCTAGCAGAAAAATCCTAGGACACCCGCTATGGAAACTCAAATAAAGCGGCGCCTGATGTTGCATTTGTCACTGCACCTTTATACTCTTCGATTTGGTTAGAAATCAACGCATCTCTGGATCTGTCTTTTTTTAGGATTATCATCACGGTCTGTCTGCCTATCTGCCTGTCTCGCTCACTTTCCAGCTCTCTCTCTCTCTCTCTCTCTCTCTCTCTCTCTCTCTCTTTCTCTCTCTCTTTCTCTCTCTCTGTCTCTCTCTGCCTCTTTCTCCTACTCTCCTTTTTACAATTTTGGTCTACCATCCTCCCTTTGACGGTTATCACCGTTTCCTTGAACCGGGGATATTGTACCGGAAACGATGCGTTAGATGTTGCGTTTGAGAGAGATTCATAAAAAATGGGATCATATTCGAAGAAGCAGAGAGTCGAGCTCAAATCGGTGATGACAAATTTCTATACTTTGTACAGGGTGTCCCAAAAAAAAACCCCCCCTACCTAGCGGTCCGCAGTCGATTCCGATTTTTACGATTTAGGTATCTATCGAAAGCTCTCGCAAAGGCGAGAAAACAAGGAGGGTTGAATTTCTTAATTAAGCCTTTTTATTTGCTAATATTATGTCGAAAAACCTTGAAAACTGCTGATTTATGCGAGATCTGCATGCTAATTGCGAAATTCCTGATGAAAAATTCCCGGCTTTTGAGGAAAACCTGAAATATCGATAGAATCAGATTAAATCTTAGAAAACGAAACCCGCTTGTTTTCTCGCCTTTTCGAGAGCTTTCGATTGGTAGTTAAATCATAAAAATCGGACTTGACCGCGGACCGCTAGGTAGGGGGGGTTTTTTTTTGGGACACCCTGTAGTGTACAAAAAAAGACCGTCTAGGACATAGATCATTTATTCGAGCACGACAATGTAGTTTAATTCATGCAAATTGGGTCAAGCCTTGAAAGCGACGTGCAGCCCATCGCCGACGTTAATCAGGAAGGAGTTGGAGCTGAAAAATCAGGTTGAAAAATTGGATCTTTACACCGTGAATTGCACATTTCGAATACGTGTGTTCAGGCAAATGCTCTCTGCTAGCTTGCCGACATACCTTTTGACTTTTTGAACGTACAAAACTTACTTGGTATCCGCAAAAATTTGACGATTGCAAGCATCAATGGCGGTACAGCTTTCGTCTTTTTCGGGCAGGGCAACTTTTCCTCCGCGTAGGGCCTAGAGACAAAATTGTCTAAAGCTGACTATCACTGGCTTTGAGGCTAAACCTTAGCTAAGCCTAAGCTAAGCTTGAGCCAAGCCTAAGCCACGCCTAGACTATACCCAAGCTATGCCCAAG
>CATQJA010002391.1:0-18670 GCA_958295435.1 Mesorhabditis spiculigera
ATAGTGTAGTTTGTAGTCGATAGTTTATCACCTTTAAATCTATTTATTTTAGCTATGAGAATGAATACGAACTGCAATCAGATGCTGAAGGATTGTGTGTGGCTGAAATGAAGGCCCTTTCAAGGGATATCAGAAGAAATTTCGGCGAATTTGAACTTGCCAATTTTGAGGATATTGATGCCGATTAACACTTATTATAACAACCTCTTACTCGATTATATCGATTCTACAAAAATTGCCATATTTCCTACTAATTTTTAATTAATTTAAATGGACTACCGTAATTCTAGTCGCTCTGCAAATGGTTCTAGCCAAAAAAAAAATATTATTTCTATTTTTTGTATAACTTCCGGTTTCTCGATTTTTTTGTATGAATACTCGTCACAAAACGGTTATGCTTTTTTCCGTCTTCTTCTACAGTATTTTTTTTCTGCCGTGCCCCCAAACTCAAGAAATTACCCCCAAAAATCTCTACAATTTTCTGCAATCAAAATGTATATTTTTATGATTTTAAATTGAATTTTTTGCCAGATCCTCAATCCCAGTGTCGCTTTATTTTCCCCTTCAAAAAAACCCTCATTTTATTGCCTTTTCGAATTATCAGAAATTTTTCTATTTGTCATTTTTAATTTCCAATTTTATTCGTCAATTTTTATTTTGGGTAATTCGACCAGAGATTCCACTTTTGTTTCTTAATAATTCTCGTTTTTGATTGGGTGCTCAGCACACTACAAACTACAGTGCCTTTTCTTTTATATTTATCGATTTTCAGAGTATTATACCCGCATTTAATTATCACATTTCATGCTTGCAATAAAGTATTTACTTTATTAACGCTAGAAACTGCACAAAACTTCAATATTGGCAGGAAACTCACAACGGACCGTTCGTCGGTAGTACAGGCGCGTAGTCGCCCGCCTTTATGGTCTAATCGAGTTTTTAAGTTTTCAAAAACAATGATTCGTTGCTTTTTGTTCTTATTTTCTAACCTTTTCTTGTTCTTTTTATATCACGTTTATAGTTTTAAGTTTAATTAAACTTAATAAATGCATGTTTTATACCTTTTTATTCGACTTTGGTCACCCCTTATTCCTTCATTTGTAACAAAAATGCCATAAACGCACGAAAGAGTTCGTCGGTAGTACAGGCGCGTAGTCACACGCTTTTATGGTCTAATCGAATTTTTAAGTTTTCAAAAACAATGATTCGTCGTTTTTCTTGTCATTTTCTAACCTGTTCTTAGTCTGTTTATATCTAGTCTATAGCGTTAATCATTTAAAGTATTAATTAAAATCAATAAAGTAATGTTCTATACTTTTTCCAACCTTTTTTTTACTTTTGCACCCCTTATTCTTTCATTAGTCACAAAAATCCCTTTGCTATAAACGCACGAAAGAGTTCGCATTTAGTACAGGCGCGTAGTCTCTGTTTTTTAGCGTTATTCACTTTTTGCTATTTCAAAAAAAATCGCAAAATTTAAATCTCATGGTTTATTAACTGGCTTATGTCCATTCGCGGCGTTTGCAGGCGATTTATTTCACTCCTTCATTCCATGATTTCAATGTTTCTAGCTAGTCGCCAAATCATCCCTTTTTCAGATCAAATGGAGCCACCAATGAAAGAACAAATGTGTGACAAGAAGAACCATTTGGAAGACAAGCCGGACATGAAGTTACAATTCCTGCCAGAAGTACTACTACTGGAGATTCTGTCAAATCTCGAGTCCGACGTTTTGATGCGGATTTGCGGGCTGATTCCGAGTGCGATCCCGCTCTGCTTCGGTCTCAAGAAGCACTTCGACCGGGTGAAAATCCATGACAATGCGGTGATCATCTACCCATCGAGGGAGAGCCGTCTGGAAGCCACGTGGACCCCAGAACAAGCCCACTACATCTTAAACGGATGTACGATCCGAGCCCTCGATTACAACATGGATTACGGAGGGCAACTGAATATCAAAGGAGTCGAGGATCTGTTTATACACGGAGCCCGTCAGTCCATTGAGGCCACCCATCGAGCCGCCGCCCTCGTCCAACAATGGCGGCCGAACACGGTCTTCCAGTGAGGCAAGTCTTTATGTTTAAAAAACCAAAAGTGCGCGGTTAGGTGTTGTAAACAGGTTTTTAATATAGTCTTTTTATAGGTACCGGCTTCATGGATATCTTCTCTACTCTCTTCGTCAACAAAGAAAATTGATCTATATCTGCTCTATTGCGTTTTTCGTTGTTGCTGGTCGTTGATAAATCATTTCGTGTTTCTTTCTCGTTGTTGCGAAAATGTCGTTTTTCGGCAGTTTTTCTTTTCTTTTTCTGCGATTAAACCTTTGGGGTCAAATGCAATTTGGAGCCGGGAGTTATCTAGAATGCACACTAAGGCGAGAATTATGCACTTTCGAATGAGAAGCCGTGAGAACGGGCCGCCCCAATCGCCTATCTTAGCACTGATCACACTGACTGTTAAAAGAATTCCCGTTTCTAGCATAAAAAGGTTTTTGGCTCACTTAACTATTCGTTGCTTCTTTTCTGCCTTTTTCTTCTTTTTAGATCGATTGATTGAATTGGATGATTTCTTTGAGTTTTCTTACAGCTTTTTTCAGGCAATACTTCATGTCGAGTGGATGAATGTGGAGAGGATCGAATGGCAGCTTCTACTCCTCCCACCACTCCTTCAAGCTGTTTCTTGCGGTTAGTCGTATTCGTGTTACCTCACCGCCATTTTAGATGCGCGATATCGAATAATGACGATGATGAAGATGAGGGATGGCTAAGAAGAAGCAGAAGAAAGAAGAAGAAACGACTAGAGACAACACTTTCCACGGTATGGCCTTTTCATCCTTCCTAACAAGCCCAGGTTTCATCCAAAAAGCTGCGAAAAGCTCTACATATTTTTAAAACGTTTTTTTCAGGCGTAATTCATCTGCGAGCGGTGACGTCTCTTCGAATCCAAGATTTTCCAGGTCCATTTCTATCGAAAAACAGCTTCAACCCACTTCTTTTCAGTGACGATGCGAATATGTACCAGGCGCCAAGTCGAGGATTCGAGAAAAATGCAGAAGGAATTATTGGAAATCCGCCGGCCGCGAGATACGGTAGTTTTAATTAAATTTTTTGATTCAGGTTGAATTCGCAAAGCTGCGTATGAGGATGTAGACGGGCAAATGGTCGAGGGTCTCTACAGCAAGGGATTCATTTCGTATCTCAGGTATGGAATTGTTTTCCTAAATGGTCTCGGATAGCATGCCCGCGTCAGCTGCTTCGAAATGCCGAAAACATGATATTCTTGAAAAGTACTTACTGATCATATTTTCTATTGGAAATTGCTGAAAATGATTTTTAGGAACGAATTCTCGAAGGGCAAGGATTCGCGCCTCTACCAGCTGCCCGTCACCATTCAACAAACGATGGTAAATACATTTTCAATCAAAATCGTTGAATTGTCCTTTTAGGATTCACAAAATTCCGCGCAAAGATTGATTCGTGAATATTTGCGAGCAGACGAGGAGAATAAAGGAAGAGGTTTTTCATGTTTTTGTCGTAAATTGAAATTTTTTAGATCAGAAAGAGCAGCTGGACAGATATCGACGGAGCTACCGCATCGCCAAGGACAACATCATCACCTCGATTCGACGCTTTTATCAGGTTTTTTTGAAGTTTCTATTTTCCATTCAGATACGCGGACGTGAAACGGTGGCAACGGAAGTAAAATGGACCGGCTGGCGTGATGGGACTGAGAGCACCGAGGATAGGTAGGAAGCTGTCAGTTTTTGGGTTCATTTGCAATATCGGGGGATACTTTTGAACGCACGACGTTTCGCACCTTTTTTGCGCCTTTTTCCATTACCCTATTAAGAAAATGTTCTTTAAACGAAAGAAAAAACTAAAAAACCCTTAGTTTTCATGAAATCTAAATAAGTTAGTTATTTCAGGTATCGTGGTTTTGAAGTGCGTTTGGACAGGGGACCGGATGCGTGACGCGTGAATGGATGCCACTTCTTCAAGCTATTTGTTGCGGTTAGTCGTATTCGTGTTACTTCTCCGCCTTTTTAGATACGATATATGGGATGATGATGATGAATCGACCGCGAAGAAAGAAGAAGAGAAAAGACTAGAGCCAACACTCTCCAAGGTATCGTAAAAACTTGATTAGATAATATGCTATTCAAACTTTGTTTAGGTTTATATTTCACGAAAAGAAGGCTGAGAAAGAGAAAAGCCGACGACCTGTGACGGCGTTGAAGAAACAAAAGAAGAAAACCTTCTGAAATGTTGACTCGCGGTTAGTCGTTTAATAATATACTTCTCCGGCATTCTTTTAGAGAAAACGAAGGATGTGACGAGTGTCTGGAAATGGGAACAAGAAGACAACTGCAGAAGACGATGAAAACAAGAAGAAAAAGACGGTCAATAGAAGATTAGGTATTGATTGTTATTGAGAATGGTTTTTAGAAACGAATTTGAATGATGAGTGGATGCGGTAGCAACTGCAAACAGAAGACAAATAGGTAGCAACAACGCGTATATATCCCAATCTTCTGCTTTTCAGATATTAGCCCCATCGAAAACGCGAACGACCGAACGGGTCGAGCAGGAAAAACGGTAATATCAAGTTACTTCACTGAACGGCTTTTTGTAGGGAAACGCATACCCGTTGCTGAGCAATGATGACGCCGACAAGGCTCCGGAGCTGGTCGAGTCCCCAGCCGAGCTGGCCCTCGTTTGTTACGATATCCAGAAGGAGGCTGGGAAAAGTGAAGACCAGGCAATTCGAGCTTGCCGGAAAGAGAAGAAGGTTCGAAAAAGGCGGCAGAAATGCATTCTCTTCCAGCTTTTGAAGGCAGGATGTCCAGCTTCTTCTTTGGCCATTTCATACGGAAGCACAACTTTCAAAAGTGCAAGGAGCAGCTGATCGCACAGGTGAGGATACGTACTAGATTACTGAAATAATTATTCAACCAGCGCCCAAAACCCGCTTCGCGGGCCTTGGGCGCTGGAATGCGGCTTTTGCATGAACAATTTGACTTTTCCATAGCTCGGGTCCTTCGGACCCTCCTCCCCCTACCGACCACACACGCGCGTGCAATTGGGAAGAATGAGGAAATTTCTATTTTTTCACATTATGTAAATTACCCTCAAAAATGAGTAAAACCGGCTTTAACTTTGTAAACTTGTATTTTGTCGCAATTCTGAAAACGCCATCGGAAAGAGGAGGGTCGATTCCCCCAAGTGACGGAGAATCAGAGCGTTTTATACACCGGAAAGCCCTCAAATCGGGCCTCGAAAGTGACATCCACACACACACACACAGAGATACACTCCAAAATTATATAAGGTAGGATTAAGGGGGTCAACATCGCCGATAAAGATGCTGTTGAGAGGAAGAAAAAGTCACCGCGCTGTTCAGGTATGTTGATTACTTGCTCCTCATATTGTTTTTAGGCCGTTCTTCTTCGCCTCGTTTGTAACTCTTCGAAAGTATGTGATGACAAAGTTATTACTTACTGGACAATCGGAAACTCGTAGTGAAAATCACAAACTAAAAATTCTGATTTTTTTCAGAAAGAAGTAACTTGTTCGTGGCGATGATGCATCGGGAAAATGTAGCTACAACGTCGGGCGATATCATATAAGAATGGGATTATTCTAGGTGAAAGTTGCTACTTCAACACCTTTTTAGGCTTTCTTTTAACGAGAGTCGAGCATCGATCCGCTCACATCCTTGGCTACTGATCTCAATTCTACAATATCAGAGCGGCAATAGGGTAAAAAAAGGTTTCTTTAGTTATTGCCTTCTTCTAGGATCTGTTGCTTCGGATGACGACGGACTGGCTATACCAAACTCTTTGTGAGGTTGCACAACCAATAGCTGGGGGGCAGATTGGCCGTTCCTAGACAGCTTGAACAAGTTTGTCCTTCTGATGTTAGGAAAAAGCTCTCATTTCCGGATCACTAAAAGTCAGCTGCACCCAGGCTCGTGTCGAAAATGATGGATCTATGAGCATCACTAGCAAAACGATTTGCGCAAGGCAAGAAACTTCTATAAATAAATTAAAACATTTCTTCCAGTGCCTAGATTCCCGTCACGCTAATTCCCGATGTGCTTTCCCACTTACGCGACAAGCTTTCTACAATGAAGCGTGAAAGGGGTAAGGTCCCAGAATCGTTGTCATTTTGCTTAGTTGAAATTACGCTGAACGGGCTACAGCACGTTGACGATTGACAAGCAGCTTCTACTCCTCACACGACTTCTTCAAGCTGTTTGTTGCGGTTAGTCGTATTCGTGTTACTTCTCCGCCATTTTAGATACGATATCGGATGAAGATGAGGAATGGACTGCGAAGAAAGAAGAAGAAAAGAGTGGAGTCACACACTCTACACATAATCGCCCTTTTCATCTTTGCGAACAAATCGGAGTTTCGTCCAAAAGCTTCAAAAAGCTTGACGAAAGCTTAAAGGAGTTATTACTTTCTTTGTAAATCTTGAAATCCATAAAAGATGGCTTTTTAGATAATATGCAGCTTCGACATGGAGGAAAGTGATGGCCATTGGCGTGGAAAGAAGAATCACTCGAGGATGACCTCGTCAAGCGAATCAAGAGAAGAACTGGGATGTCTAAAAAGGTCATTTAAGCTATCGAAATGTTGTTTCGGTATCAATTTCGCCAAACGAAGACGAACAAGGGGACGTTTTTTAGAGCGGCCGAGTTTCATGTTGTGACAATGCCTATTCGGTGCAGAATTTTTATGCTGATCAAGACGTATTTTTCGGAATCTGCGAAACGACCAAAATCAGAAAGTTATGAAGCTTGAAAGGCGAAAAACTGCCAAAGTTGGCCATTTTGGATATTTTTTACGCTCTAGAGCTGCGTAAGGTTTCATACATGGTCGTTTAGCAGATTCTGAAGCGTACGTTTTGATCAGCAAAAAATTCCGCCGTGAAACTCCGTGCCCACCTAAAAGCGCCTCTTTGTAAGAAAGAGAAAAAACCTCGCGACTTGATGGCGTTGAAGAAACGAAAGAAGAAAACCTTCTGAATTGTTGACTCGCGGTTAGTCGTTTAATAATATACTTCTCCGGCATTCCTTTAGAGAAAAAGAGATGATGAAAATGATCGAGGATCAAGATGAAACATAGATGCAAAATTTGACTACCCCCTAGTCAAACCACTTCCTGGATGATTGGTAGTGGTAAAAACGAAAGAAAATATGATGGAATTCTAGGGTAAAACCACTACAGAGCTTGACTACTCCCTGGTCAAATTAATATGAAAGTTTTTTCATATTTCGTTTGACCAGGTGGTAATCCACAATTGCAAGAAAATTTTCGCCCCATACGTCGAAACTGAGCGTTTTTGGGCTTAACCAATCGAAAATTCGCACCTTAATCTGCCCGTACTCCAAAATCTAGCATCCGAGGTAAATTTAGCGAGTTTTTATAATAACAACCCTTTTTTCTTTGACCAGCCCCCCTATCACCATTTTGCTCGGAGATGGTTTGACTAGGGGGTAGTCACATTTTGACCAGGGGGTGATCAAAATTTGACTAGGGTAGTCAGGATTTGACTAGGTGTTTTTGTATTGAATTACTAGTTAGCGAATGGTGGCATGACTAGCCCCTAGTAATAGTTTGACTAGGGGGTAGTCAAAATTAGACCAGTAGGGGTAAAATCAAATTTGGCACTTTGGTACCAGCCCAGATTACAACACAAAAATCCGCAAGAAATGTTGACGAATTCCACCAGCAGCTGAATAGAAGCTCGCAGGCAGCCATGAAAATTGCCGGCCATGGTCGCGCCTCCCGGTGAGCAAGGAGGCGTCAATGTTTTCGCTATAGAATCGAGCCGGAACGGGCAAAATCATCGTAAACTCTTCAAAAACGGTTAATACAGGAGTCTTGGTCTATCATTTCCGTTTTCCGAGAACTTTGATGATTTGAGAGCCCTTAGGATCGTTTCAGAGCCATGAATTAAGCAATCTTTTAGTTAAAACGTTTTCACGCTTAAGCAAGACTGGACACCAGGTTTTCCGGCCCTTTCTACTATCACCCTCTGGGGAAGTTGCAATCGGGTTTTTGCGGCTTTGATATTTGGGCCTCCAACTCAGTGGAATCAATTTTTTTGATCTTTCGGTTTCGACCATTTTGTAGCAAAAGAGCTCAGAAAAACGGTCCGCTACAGTGAATTTCCTTAAAACAGCCCTGGAAAGTGCTAGGCCTCGGTTATTGTGGCAGAGGGCGCGACCAAGGGAGGCAACTTTTCAAGGTGTATGCGCATTTGTATCGAAGCGTCCGGGGGAAGCTGTGAAGATTTATTGTGGATTTTTGTTTCTCAATTTGTGCTTTACGTCTTAATTAAACTATTAGTTACGATAAGTTCTCTACCTCATTAGAATTTTAGGAATTTCCAGTCCATTTAACAGTATCAAGAAATTGCGGGGAACTTTTCAGCCACCCTGTACTTCTTAGCTCTAAAATTATATTGCAAGTCAGTAAGACTGGAAATGTAACTGAATTGTGCTTTCCATACCATTAATGCGCGAATTTTAACAAATCTATCTTGCCGTCCAGTAGCTGATTTTTGCCAAAAAGATAACTGAATTCCACTACCCTACCATTAATGAACCGACTATAGTTGCTCGTTCTACCCCTCCCTTGTAAGCCAGCAGAAGCCCTGTAAAATTTGGGCTCCAACTCCCCCTCCTGCTCCTTACTAGTCCGACGTTTCCTCCCCACAACCGGTATATTCATACTGTCCTCCCCTCCACCCATCAAAAGCGCCTACCATGACTGTACTACCCCTTTTTCTATACTCACCACTTCTTTTCTACAAGAATACACCCCACTGGCTGACATGCAAATGTGGAAAGAAGGGAGAGGAGAAGGAGAGCATGAAAGGTGGGGGATGCAGATGGAAAGGAGTGTCTCGTTATGTGTCAAAAGGCGTGACGCGACAACAAATAAAAATAAATGCTCCTTCTCTCTCTCTCTCTTTCTCTCTCTCTCTCTCTCTCTCTCTCTCTCTATTTTGAGAAGACCCCTGAGGGCACCATTCAATTCACCGACACGACCGCCAGCCCCCCACTACCCAAATACCCCTGAAAACAGAAGGAAAATGGAAATTGGGAATCAAAATAAGGGAAAATCTGGGAACGGCTTGATGGTACCTTTAAGCTGGAAAGAAAGGCTTGATACTAGACCACAATAACACCTAGATACGCCGTTTTAATCCAATGACCTCGACTTTGTAGCTTTGAGACTAAAACTTTCGACGCTGGGCTTAAATTTCCTTCCAAACTGGATAGAAACCAAAGTATGGTTTGAAACTTGTCTCTACCTTTAAAGGGCTCCTCAATCTTGTCATTTTTTTGTTTTGAACATCGTAAAACGCATGGAAAATGTCTAAAACCCTTTCATTATTCAGTTTTTCAAGGATTTAGACCTGAAAGGTTTTTGTCAGATTGCTGAAAATAACCTCAAAAGATGCGCGAAACAATTCTGCATCAAATGGAGTGTTTTGTACTCTTGATATAACGCTATTTATGGGCAAAAAAGCGGGAAAACCGAACTGCTCGCTCCGCGCCCCCGAAACGCACGCAACCTGGTCCACCCCAATAACATAACCGTCGACCCTCCGGGGGGCCAGCAGTTTATTGACGCTTTTGGCTCAACTCAATAAACTCTGAACTGGGAGGGGGGACCATGACGAAAATTTTTGTAATAAAATAGCGGCAATGTTTCTAAAGTGTTTTTACAACATTCTTTAAGCGTTAATACTTTACAAATTCTGGCTAAAGATGCAAAAATATCGGGTTGTTGACCAAAATTGCGCGTAAAAAGTTCTTTCGAAGGTTTTTTATGGTTTCATGCTCCGATTTTCTTTCTATGTTTTAAACTGGAATACAAGCTACAAATTCAAATATTAAGATTAAAAATTAAAGTATAATTTTTCAGTTACTGGCCATCATCCTAACCCACGTTTGGTGCCATTTCATCGGTATCTACATCCATATTGGAAAGGATAGAATTGCTAGAAGTAATTTACCAATTTACGTACCGTAATCTAATCGATTTTAGATACCTTTCTGTCCGGTAGAAATGCTGTTGAAGCGGAAAACTCGGCCGAGGAGCACAGCCAAAAATTGGTAGGGTGGACCTTATAAACCAGGGTAACTGAATTTTTTTTCTAGAATCGGCTTTTGTCGAGCTTCCTTCCGCTTCATCTTGTTTCGACCACCAGGCACCAGATTGCTCAATATACCCCTCAGATATTCGCTGAACATTACAGTCAGGTAGAAAAATCTATGTAACTAAAAATTCTGTGACCTCCTTCCAGGCGACGGTCTGTTATGGTCGTCTACAAGGGCTAGAAGCTGTACTCGCACAATGTTCTGCAAATGATGCAGCGCGTGTCATCAAAGAATTTGATCAAAGGTTTTTGTGAAATTAACCTTAAAATATTGATTTTGTTAGAATAGAGAAAATGTGCGCGTCAAGAGGATGTATTCGTATTCCATCAGATGGGATTACTGTAGTCTCTTCTGTCCCCTCTATCGATCCAGATCATGCGAATAGAGTTGTGGCATTTGCGTGTGATTTGGAGGCGCTTGTCAGGTAGGAGGCATTTCATAGCGTAATCGAAAATGCCGAAACGTCGAAATAAAATTCAAAATTTTTTGTAAAAAAATTTCCTGAAAAATGCCGATGGAAATGTCGGCATTACGAACTGTCGGTATTCTGAATTATTTATTTTATGAACGTCGGTATTCTCGATTTTCGACATCAGGAAATTACGGAAAAAGTCATTTTTCGCAAAAATAAAATTTCGACAAACAGTTAAAATTCTAGATTTTGACAAAAATGATACCGACAAAAGAAATTTTCGACAAAATAAAAATTGCCCTATTTCACATCGTATTCGAATAAATTTTCAGCTCATTCCGCGACGCTACAACGTCATCAGTAACAATCGAACTTGGCCTCGATTCGGGACCGATTACGGCAGGAATTGTGCGTTTTCAAACAGCTTAGACTGTTATTATCTTTTTAAATTCCAAACTGGCTAAGAAATTACTAATTTTCAGGTTGGACGCACGAAATGGCATTACGATATCTTGGGAATTCCGATGGACAACGCTGTACTGCTACAAAATAATGCTCCCTCCGAGGGAGTATTTATTACAGATGATACTCGCAGATTATTGGGCAGGGAAAGGCAGTTAGAAAGTATTAACTATTGGTTTAAAAATTAAATAGCAATTTTTTAAGATATCGGCGATTTTTGGAAAGTCCGATCTCCAGGGGGAAATCCGGTGGTTATGTTTCCTTCTAATAAAAGGTAGGCCGACTGTAGTAAGATTTAAAATATAGTTTGTAAGCCAATTAATACTATCAGGTTGGAAAGAAAGTAATGGCACAAAATCTTTAAACCGCTGTAAAAACCCGCAGAAACGTCCGATTTGAAAGTATGATATATGGTTTGGTAGATCTTCGGATGTTCTATCACGAGACGACCCTCAAAACACCCAAAACTAATGTACGCGAAAATACAGGCGTCAGAAGTTTCACGGAAAATTAGGTGAAAGCTTCTAAGCGGGATATCTCTGCATACAGGTGTTTGCATACGATACCTTTAACACCAATCGATAGCCCTTGAGGAGTAGATATCGATAAATGTTGAGATCATCAAAATCGGACACTGGATGACCGAGATATGGACCTTCCAAAATCAATGCATTTTCTGGATTTTAGTTTGGGAGCTGAAGCAACCGCAGCAGTTTTTGGCTCGCGCAGGCCAAATTGTATAGGATTTCGAGAAAAGTTCTAAGAAGTGGACCAAAATTCTAGGGTCCATATCTCGGTCATCCAGTGTCCGATTTTGATGATCTCAACATTTATCGATATCTACTCCTCAAGGGCTATCGATTGGTGTTAAAGGTATCGTATGCAAACACCTGTATGCAGAGATATCCCGCTTAGAAGCTTTCACCTAATTTTCCGTGAAACTTCTGACGCCTGTATTTTCGCGTACATTAGTTTTGGGTGTTTTGAGGGTCGTCTCGTGATAGAACATCCGAAGATCTACCAAACCATATATCATACTTTCAAATCGGACGTTTCTGCGGGTTTTTACAGCGGTTTAAAGATTTTGTGCCATTACTTTCTTTCCAACCTGATAGTATTAATTGGCTTACAAACTATATTTTAAATCTTACTACAGTCGGCCTACCTTTTATTAGAAGGAAACATAACCACCGGATTTCCCCCTGGAGATCGGACTTTCCAAAAATCGCCGATATCTTAAAAAATTGCTATTTAATTTTTAAACCAATAGTTAATACTTTCTAACTGCCTTTCCCTGCCCAATAATCTGCGAGTATCATCTGTAATAAATACTCCCTCGGAGGGAGCATTATTTTGTAGCAGTACAGCGTTGTCCATCGGAATTCCCAAGATATCGTAATGCCATTTCGTGCGTCCAGCCTGAAAATTAGTAATTTCTTAGCCAGTTTGGAATTTAAAAAGATAATAACAGTCTAAGCTGTTTGAAAACGCACAATTCCTGCCGTAATCGGTCCCGAATCGAGGCCAAGTTCGATTGTTACTGATGACGTTGTAGCGTCGCGGAATGAGCTGAAAATTTATTCGAATACGATGTGAAATAGGGCAATTTTTATTTTGTCGAAAATTTCTTTTGTCGGTATCATTTTTGTCAAAATCTAGAATTTTAACTGTTTGTCGAAATTTTATTTTTGCGAAAAATGACTTTTTCCGTAATTTCCTGATGTCGAAAATCGAGACTACCGACGTTCTAAAATAAATAATTCAGAATACCGACAGTTCGTAATGCCGACATTTCCATCGGCATTTTTCAGGAAATTTTTTACAAAAAATTTTGAATTTTATTTCGACGTTTCGGCATTTTCGATGACGCTATGAAATGCCTCCTACCTGACAAGCGCCTCCAAATCACACGCAAATGCCACAACTCTATTCGCATGATCTGGATCGAAGAGGGACAGAAGGGACTACGTAATCCCATCTGATGGCATACGAATACATCTCTTGACGCGCACATTTTCTCTATTCTAACAAAATCAATATTTTAAGGTTAATTTCACAAAAACCTTTGATCAAATTCTTTGATGACACGCGCTGCATCATTTGCAGAACATTGTGCGAGTACAGCTTCTAGCCCTTGTAAACGACCATAACAGACCGTCGCCTGGAAGGGAGGTCACGGAATTTTAGTTACATAGATTTTCTACCTGACTGTAATGTTCAGCGAATATCTGAGGGGTATATTGAGCAATCTGGTGCCTGGTGGTCGAAACAAGATGAAGCGGAAGGAAGCTCGACAAAAGCCGATTCTAGAAAAAAATTCAGTTACCCTGGTTTATAAGGTCCACCCTACCAATTTTTGGCTGTGCTCCTCGACCGAGTTTTCCGCTTCAGCAGCATTTCTACCGGACGAAAGGTATCTAAAATCGATTAGATTACGGTACGTAAATTGGTAAATTACTTCTAGCAATTCTATCCTTTCCAATATGGATGTAGATACCGATGAATGGCACCAAACGTGGGTTAGGATGATGGCCAGTAACTGAAAAATTATACTTTAATTTTTAATCTTAATATTTGAATTTGTAGCTTGTATTCCAGTTTAAAACATAGAAAGAAAATCGGAGCATGAAACCATAAAAAAACCTTCGAAAGACTTTTACGCGCATTTTGGTCAGCAACCCGATATTTTTGCATCTTTAGCCAGAGTTGTAAAGTATTAACGCTTAAAGAATGTTGTAAAAGCACTTTAGAAACATTGCCGCTATTTTATTACAAAAATTTTCGTCGTGTTCCCCCTCCCAGTTCGGAGTTTATTGAGTTGAGCCAAAAGCGTCAATAAACTGCTGGCCCCCCGGAGGGTCGACGGTTATGTTATTGGGGTGGACCAGGTTGCGTGCGTTTCGGGGGCGCGGAGCAAGCAGTTCAGTTTTCCCGCTTTTTTGCCCATAAATAGCGTTATATCAAGGTACAAAACACTCCATTTGATGCGGGTATTTCGCGCATCTTTGAGGTTATTTTCGGCAATCTGACAAAAACCTTTCAGGTCTAAATCCTTGAAAAACTGAATAATGAAAGGGTTTTAGACATTTTCCATGCGTTTTACGATGTTCAAAACAAAAAATGACAAGATTGAGGAGCGCTTTAAAGGTAGAGACAACTTTCAAACCATACTTTAATTTCTATCCAGTTTAGAAGAAAATTTAAGCCCGGAGTCGAAGTTTTGGTCTCAAAGCTACAAAGTCGAGGTCATTGGATCAAAACAGGTATCTAGGTGTTATTGTGGTCTAGTATCAAGCCTTTCTCTCCAGCTTAAAGGTACCATCGAGCCGTTCCCAGATTTTACCTTATTTTCTTCCCAATTTCCATTTTCCTTCTGTTTTCAGGGGTATTTGGGTAGTGGGGGGCTGGCGGTCGTGTCGGTGAATTGAATGGTGCCCTCAGGGGTCTCTATGGGGGGGGAGAGAGAGAGAGGGAGAGAGAGAGAGAAGGAGCATTTATTTGTTGTCGCGTCACGCCTTTTGACACATAACGAGACACTCCTTTCCATCTGCATCCCCACACCTTTCATGCTCTCCTTCTCCTCTCCACTTCTTTTTTAACGTTTATTTAAGACAATGCTCGGCCCGAGGGCCGGATCAAAGTGGATCACAATTTCGAGAAGAATGCATAGAATGACGCGCAGGTCATTTAGAATTAGGGGTTACAGCACTTTAGAGGAGAAATGAAAAGAATCAGTAAATCACAGAAAGATTTTGGATTCAAGTGGGGTGGGGCACGAGAAATTGACAATTTGAAAAGTGGGTGAAATGAGAATCGCTTCTTTAGGCTTGGTATTGACGTTGCCCGCAGACGTGCTCGATGTAGGTGTCCTTGGACCAGTGTACCGCGTCGGCGACCATCAGCTTCTTCATCAGACCAGCGTACTTGACCGAGATGGCGAGACGGCGCAGCACGACTTCGTTTTCTTGATCCCATCCACCGAGTGGACCCACGATGAAGGCGCCCAGGAACGTGTCGTAGCCGTCCGCGTTGAACTTGTTGAAGATGTCGGCGTACTTGCGCAGCTTCCCATCACGTGCAGCATCGAAGACGCTGAGATCGTAGTTCTCGAACGACATTGTCACATCCACGATCGTCACACGCTTCTTGACGTGGTTGACGAGGGCGAGATCGGGGCGTAGTTGACCATCGGTGCCGGGGATCTTGACGTTGACGTATTTGGTGGTAGTGTCGGGCAACTTGATGGCGTTGATGAGG
Source organism: Mesorhabditis spiculigera (assembly GCA_958295435.1). Classification (NCBI taxonomy): domain Eukaryota; kingdom Metazoa; phylum Nematoda; class Chromadorea; order Rhabditida; family Rhabditidae; genus Mesorhabditis; species Mesorhabditis spiculigera. Next base: position 15,311 of record CATQJA010002391.1, read on the forward strand.
CGGTCGACGATGGCATTGTGACGGAGGGTGATCGCATGGTTGTGGACTGGACAATGATTGAGCACATGGGCGACGCTCTCGATCGCGGCGCCACATCTACGACAGGACTTGTCATGGTGATCACGGGCACGGTTGCATCCATTCAGCGGCACCACGTCGAGTCTTGCACGGTAAACGAACCGCCAGTCCGCAAAGCGGAGGAAGCGTCCGTCACGCATGAAGTGGTTGGAGCAGGGCTGGCGAGCGGTGATGTTGTAGACCTTGCCCTGGCTCTTCTTGGCGGTGAGGTGAACGAGTTGAGCTTGATGGACAGCGCTCTTGAGCATCTTCTCACACGTCTTCTTGGTGACGCCACATCCGAGCACGCGTAGTTGTATCTTGTCGTTTGCCCACGTCCACTTCACGTCGAGCTTGTCCGTCTTGACCAGCCGTCCCGTTGCTTGTCGCACCCTTGTCCACCCGGCAAAATATTATAACTCAAAACCTTAAGTGAAGTGGTGGAAAAATAATAACAGCGAACTAGGCCTAAAATCGTGATATCTGCTCCTTTTTCCGAGATGTAAACTTTTTCCTCGGAGACCAGCTGGGTGTTCTATGCGGGGGCATCTAGGCCTTACTCGGTCGCAACGGCTTAAAAAATTACCCACGCGATTTGAATAAAACGGTCGAAGAAGGGAATACGGATTTTGGCGCCTCTAAACCCATATCGACATCTTTTTGGATCGACCTAGGAAAATTTAAAGAGGCCGAAGCCAGATTTCTAGTGTTGACCAGTCTGTAGTGCAAACTTTCCTCTACAAAATTGACGCATTGGAAACAACGGTTAGTCAGATCGGTGGGCGCAGTACTCTCGAAAACCAAAAAAACCAGAATTTACGTGATGCGCGTTCTTTGATCTCTAGCTCAGCACGTTTAAGGAGTTCGATGCTCATATTTTAACCGAAAATACTAGAACATATGACCTCCCACTCAGCAAAATATCGAGGCGAAACAATGCTTCTTTCCTTAAAATTTTCTGCCTCGAAAAGTTCTAGTTACTTTCCGACCAACCTAATAAAAAACACAATCTGGACACGCGCCACATGTGCGGCGCAAAATTAGCAAAAAGCAAAAGAAAAATGCGCGGACCGGGTCCGAACCCGGACCCTCCACCTGGAAAGCGAGGCGGTTTAGCTGGAATTTGTAGCCTGTAGCCTATATTTTGGTGCCTGTAGCTTATAGCCGACGTTTTGTAGTCTGTAGTTCATAACCTATTCTTCCAGGTGCACTCCTCAATGTGTTCCTCATTCTCATCGGATCTCCATTCCCTTGATGCTGGAGGAGAAACGGATTCCGGTAGGATTACGGTAGAATAGACTCTAATAAAAGTAAATTTTAGACATCGAATGGATCACCCCGGAAACGGCATTAATGGGAGTACCACCAATGAGGGTACGACCGTTGCCTCCATTGTTTGCTCCGCCCGGCTACAAAAGTACGTTTTTGGCACCAAAATAGTTTAATTTAATTTAAACAAACACTGTATTTAAAAAATATAGTTTTTATTTGAAGTCGATGTTAAAGACGGTTTTTATATAATTTTAATGAAATTCCAGTTTCTTTTCAAAGTTTTAACTTTTAAATTTAAAAATTAATATTGGTATTTTTAAATTGAATAATTATGATTATTAATTAATTAATTAAACCTCTAATTTCCGGCCCGATCCAAGCTTCATGTATTCTGATGTCTGCAAACCAGAAATCCTCCCGAAATCCAGCCGTATGAGTGGACGTCCTACAGCGATCGGGGGTACGGTAGAATACAGTCGCTTGTTTTAGGTTGTAGTTTGTAGTCTAGCATTTTGACTGTCTAACCCTCTTCCCCTCTAGGACCCTCCCGGCCAGCAAAACCTCAAAAACCAGTAAAACGAGAAGATGGAGAAGAAATCTGTTGGGGTGGATGAAAAAGGTAGGATTACTGTATTTAAAGTTTCAATTTTTTTATTTTTAGGCCATTCAACATTGAGTACAGGCGCGGAAAGTCTGGCTGAAGCAGCACCGGAGGCCAGATTAGAAGCTGCAGCACAAAGAAGTAGATCCAGATGATGCGAGAATTGAATGCTTATGGAGGGGTGGCCATATAAGATAGAGCTGCCGCTGATTATGCTCCGTTTCCGACTCAGGCATGGCTTTTGCATGAATTTTTGGTTAAACTAGTTACAGGCTACACTTACTGTATCCATTTTCTTCTAAAAAATATTGCCAAATGAAAAGTGGGAGCCCCAAACACAAAATTAACCTTTTCAAAGCTATGTTTCGCTCCATTTTCGTTTTTCCTCTTTTTTTGTATAGTTCTTAAACGGGGGCATTCGAGTTAGGAGAGAGAATTAAGGGAGAAAAAGGGAGCTGTTTCAGCATGAAATTAATTTTCTAATAATTTTAATTGCAGTTCAAAATAATGTAAGATAAAATGGTTACAGTAAAAAATCAGCATTCGGAAAGCTATAAATTTTAATAGCTTTTTTCGCAATTTAATTTTTTTGAGGGCTAAAGTAAAGTGTAGCCGACACAGACTACAAACTACAACAATAAAGAAGAGCTGTTTTTAGATGGGCTCCTCAAAATCGATCGAACGCCTTCAGAAAAGATCCTTTGAATCGAGCGATGAGCAGCGCTGCTCATACAGAATATGATAATGCTGAGAGTGAGAGGGTGAAGTCACAGGTTTTAATAAAAAAAACGGAAAAACCAAAAACAGCAATATTCATTATTTTGTAGGGATTAAGTGATGGTGATTCTCATTTTTCTTCTCGACAATCCCATCGAGCACCAACTAAGCAGAAACGGAAACGATGGTTTTCCAGGTCGAAAAAGTGGGTTAATACAGATAGGCTACATTTATATCTTCTAAATACTCTATATATCAAAATAGGCACTAGACTCTTAGCTCAGAGGCAAATTTTTTACCAGAAGTCAATAATTTTTATCGTCTAATTAACGTTTAAAAACCATCTTGATTTTTATAGTGTGTTGAATAGTTTTCGCCGCTGAAAACCACAAAAATAATTTTTAAAAATTTTGGACATTCAAAAATCGAAAAATTGATAATTTTTTGCAATTTTCCTATCTAAAAACATTGTAAAAAAGCTAGAAAAATGGTACCCTTAATCTTAAAGTTGTACGAAATGACCCTTGAAAAATTTTAACCTCCCCGTTAATAGCCCAGTACCTAAAAACATAATTGCTATTAGGGAACGCGATGGATGTGATGCAGATATGGAATCGCAATGTTCTTCCATGGCTTCAAGCGTGGAAATTAGATCCGTTGAGATGGAAAAGTGTCCATTCGGTCGGGTTTGTAACCCCTATAGTCTGTAGTCT
>CATQJA010002392.1:0-19031 GCA_958295435.1 Mesorhabditis spiculigera
TTGTGAAGTAGAACATTTGGTCATTTTGGTTCGAAAACTTGCAATTATCGACCAAAATTAAAGTTGTCATTAAAATTTGTAAAGTTTTTTTTTGCAGAGGTAGTTAAAACAATGTAAAAAATACATCCGCCCATTATGAAAGAAATCCAAGCTAGCGCCGAGAAAACACGGTCAAAAGTTAGTTAAAAAGCAAGCCGATCTTGGCTTCCTCCAGACCGCCAGTTCGTTTCTGGGGCCACCTTAGTAGGTTTGAAAACTGGAGAAATCCATATTAAGGCTCGCCGCCCGGTCTAATTGATATTCCGGCTGTTCAAATGGCCCCTGGCGTACTTCAGTCTTCGGCGGTGCACTAAATATTCACCCAAATGACGGCAAATCTAAAGTTATTCGTATTCTTTCTACTTTCTTTTCATCATTTTTTCGATGCTGCAGAAACGGAGGATCTCGACGATTGCGCATATCACGTGGTGACGCGGTTAAATGAGGTTAGCTATGTTGTATTATTAGCTGAAAAACAACCTATACTTCAGAAATGTGCATTGTTTTTACGATACCTACGTGAAAACTTTAGAAAGCTTTCTCCTTGAAATGACAATTATCCTTTTTTGACAAAAATTCGAGTTTTCTAAAAGTTCGAAGGTTTTTCGATAGTTGTTCTGCTTGAAATATGGTAAAAACATATTAAAACCCATAAGAAATCACCTACTACTACGTAACTCGGCATTGCTGGAAATACAGGTAAGATACGTCCCCCTGATAATGCCACAGAACCTGAAATGACTCGGTTTCAGTACTGCGATGATTTCTACCGTCGTGATGGCCGCTGGCCAGTGCCGTTCTTCCGTGAATGTTGCGTCGACGACTAAAACGGTGCGATCAACGCTTCTGTGTAGACCGCTGCAAGATGCGATACGCGCCTCCTGCAGCGCGGTGAAAACCTGGATAAAGCTTTTTGGCGGTTCCGCTTCGACAGTACCGGAAAATCGGCTGAAGAATCTCATGAAAATTCAGCGTCGCGTCAAAAAGGCTGTTGATTGATTCCTAAAGATTTCCTAGACGGAAAAGACGATTTAGAAACTAAAAAAACCCAAAATTTTTCAAAATTCCCATCAAATTTGGCCCAGAAAAACACTGATCTTACAAAGGAGACGTTTTCTTTTGGTAATGGAGTTTGGGTCGAAACCAGGCCTATTTTGTGCAGAATTTCCCGCTGATTCGGAATATGTTTTCGATTTTTGCTAAATAGCTCGATTTAAAAAGTTACAGCTATTTTAAGATGATTTTTAGGCGCAGAGTAGCCATATGCCATGATGTGCTACTTTTTTCTTTTAATTTTCCCATTTATTTTAAGTAGCCTATCTTATGGAGAATTTATTTCTGACTCGAATGGTATATTTGATTAGTGAGCTGCTGCCGACCGATGATCACTTCCAGGGTGAGACATAAGCAGTTTTCTCCTTTGTCCCCCCCAGCCACAAGCGAGTCCATACCAAGTATCGTCAATTTTTTCGATTTCCAACAATTTTGAGTTAAATAGCTCATTAGATAGAAAAAATTTTTCCAAGTACGATGACGATATTTATTTTTGGAAAATCAGCCGGGAAAAGCAACATAATGGGCCTTAAAGATGTGAAAATTTGGGCTCAAATGATCTTAAAATTGCTTTAACTTTTTAAATCGAGCTATTTAGCAGAAATGGAAAACAGTTTCGAAATCAGCGCAAAATTCTGCACAAAATAGGCCTGGTTTTATCTCAAAACCCCATTCACACCAAAAAACGTCTCCTTGTTAGCAAAGAAAGAAACGCCTACTTATCAATTATAGAAAATAGATACTATTGTCCCCCCGTAAATGAAAAAGACCGGTCGAGCCTAGACTGGGCCCAATTTTTTCAGAAATCATATGAGGACCTCCGTTTCAAACGTGAAAAATCTTTTATTGAAATGACGTAAAGCACAATTCCTAATTCCATATTTATACCGGCAGCACGAGCCAAAGATGATGCGAGGGGAATAGGCACAGCGTGTGACAGCACAGAAATTTGGTCAAATTTTGCGAGCGCAAAATCAGCCGCCTAGCATGAATTATACGTTCTAGAATCGGGAAGCGCAGGGAAAGAGTATCACACATACAAACAAACACGACATATAAACTTGAAAAATCATTACACGGGCAGGGGCAGGGTGAAATTACCTGGAGGCGGCAGAGTCTATTTTCGGCCTTATCGGGCAGCGCCTCCATTTTCTATCTAAACAGGTTTTATAAGGCGAAATGCCTAGAACCCGCGAGTAAAATAGCGGGTTTTTAATTTAAAATATAATGACCTTAATGCAAGCTCGCCATTTCAATAGCTTTCGCATCGTGTAGCTATCGTTCTGCTCCGTTACTTCCGCGGCGCCTTAGAGGGGGAAAACGTAAGAGTTTTACGAATTTGCGGTAAAAAAACGGAGATATCGACGTTTCGACCCAGATGCCGCTTTTCGAGCAACGTCAAAATTTTGTGGGATTTTGATGGACTGCACTCCATTTTCCCATTTACAGCAAATTATAAAGTTGCAAAAGTGGCAAAATGGCAAAACGTTGTAGCAACACTTCATCTACTTGTCTTAGAAAAACTGGATCTGATGATGCAGACAAAGGCTTCCTAGCAGTACATGCACCATAATCGAATCAGAAAGCCCAACCACATCTCCTCACTTAACTCATACTGATCTCCCAGGTAGAAAGGCGGTTGAATTTCTGGGCAGGAGTTTCCGGTTCATGGTGCCTCTGCCTAGAACAAAACGGCCTCTATTGCGTGACAAAACCGTACCAATAACTTCGGGGACGTGGCCGGTACTTCCGTATGATCGTTTGCCCTTTGCCGCGATTGAGTCCTTGAAATTCTGAACCAAAATGCAAGAAATGACAAATCACTCACCGACATTTTCCCGCGTTGACGAGTCGCCCTTGGGTTTTTTCATCACCGTCTCGATGTCGATGTGGATCTGGAAAAAGAGATTTAGGCGTTGAGACATCTAACAAGGAGCGGCTGTAGGCGAGATCGTAGTTTTCCCCCGATGTGCCATAATAGATTTCATTAAAGCCTGGAATCTTGAAAAATCCCATCTTGCAAAAACCGCTGAACGACTACGGGGTTTCGCGAAAGTTTTTCAAGGTTTATAATTGGTTCGGCGCAGGCAAAAAAAAATAGCAAAATTGGCTGTTTCAGACGAAATTCTCTTGGGAAACCGTTGTTCCGCAATTTTGAAATGGGATTTGTTTGAAGATTTAACGCTTTACATCCAATGCGCTCTGCCACAAAGCTCCAAAGGCATCTAAAACACGGCTCGTCGGGCCTTAGCAAAAACGCACTTCTGGGGGCGCGGGCCCTCTCCCCGCGGATAGTGGGTTAACCTCCCAGGCGAGTCTGGGAGAGTTTAACAAAGTGAATCCAAAAACCGCAATTCCGCAATTTCGCTCCATAGTCAGCTTTTAGAGTTGCTATTACATCTTTTGGCTTATTAAAGGGATGCCGACGGCATAGTCAATCGGCTACGCGCTGGAAAGAAAATGTCTCTGCGCCTCTCCCCTGGGCGCGCTCTCTGCCCTGTTGGCTACTTGCCAATTTGTTGATGACTGGATCGACACATGTCGTCGGCAGCCCTTTAACGATAATAAGTACGTCCTGATGCGTTTATGTTAGCAAAATTGGGCTACAGATCACGCAGCTCCTGCTCCAAGCGTCCAAGTGCCCGACTATCTTAGCTATTTTCTGAATAGGATGTTCATAATTCAGCAGTTTTTCGATTAATACTACATTAAATTGATATTGTTACCTAGAAAACTGCCATACAAGGCTCAATTCCTTCCGGCTGAGGTGCTAGCATCGAAACATTAGGATCGCCATCGGACAAGAGTTTATCTTCTCCAGAACTTCCGTTATTAATTCAAAAGCATGTATCGTGACTCCAACCCAACCCTTTAGCGAGATTTGATCGTATTTTGATAAACAAAAGGCTGAAAAACTAGCCATAAGCCAGCTGGGTCGAAAATTTCGGGAACTTTAGGTCCCACTTGTAGGACCGGCAAGACCGAGGCGATCGAGAGGGTTGGTTTTGACTAGCTATTTATGACTTTATCTGATAAAGTTTATCATGACTTGATTGACTACCAGTGGACGTTTTCCTCAAAAAAAAGCGTATAAAGTATCGTATTTTACCCAAATTGGCTTGTGGAAGCGCGTTATAACAAGGTTGTTACCAGAAGAGCCTTTCTAGTAGTGGAAGCTATTAGATAATTGCCAACGATACGAAATGTAAAACTGTAAATGCTTTAGTAAACTTTCTAGAAGCATAAACAGTGCGTTAAACTAGGCATTGATACATTGTAATTATTGATCGAAGATGTTAAAGTATATTTTCTAGGTAAAATCAGTGATTGTAAGGCCTCGGATTGGCCCGTTTTTGGGTTCGTTTATTGGACGAGATTGGTTGGGGGTAAGCGACGAAGTCGTTCCTTTCGTTATTTTGAAGGCGCATCTCACAACAACCGTTTTTAGATGCCTTTGGAGCTTTGTGGCAGAGCGCATTGGATAAAGCGTTAAATTCTAAACAAATCCCATTTCAAAAATTGCGGAACAACGGTTTCCCAAGAGAATTTCGTCTGAAACAGCCAATTTTGCTATTTTTTTTTGCCTGCGCCGAACCAATTATAAACCTTGAAAAACTTTCGCGAAACCCCGTAGTCGTTCAGCGGTTTTTTGCAAGATGGGATTTTTCAAGATTCCAGGCTTTATCGAATGAGCTATGGCACATCGAAAAACTACGATCTCGCCTTACAGCCGCTCCTTGTTAGATGTCTCAACGCCTAAATCTCTTTTTTCCAGATCCACATCGACATCGAGACGGTGATGAAAAAGTTCCAAGGGCGACTCGTCAACGCGGAAAATGTCGGTGAGTGATTTTGAGCCATTTCTTGCATTTTTGGTTCAGATTTCTCGGACTCAATCGCGGCAAAGGGCAAACGATCATACGGAAGTACCGGCCACGTCCTCGAAGTTATTGGTACGGTTTTGTTACGTAATAGAGGCTGTTTTGTTCTAGGCAGAGGCACCGGCGAACCGGAAACTCCCGCCCAGAAATTCAACCGCCTCTACCTGGAGATCAGCGAGTTGGGCGAGGAGATTTCGGTTGGGCTTTCGATTCGATTGGCGTGCATGTACTGCTAGGAAGCCTTTGTTCGCATCATCGGGATCCAGTTTTTCTAAGACAAGTAGATGAAGTGTTGCTACAACGTTTTTGCCATTTTGCCACTTTTGCAACTTTATAATTTGCTGTAAGTGGCTAGCTTGAAATGGAGTTCGACTATCGGTATATGTCGGCTACGCGGGGGAGGGGGAGGTATTTTACGCGGGGGGACGGACTGTTGGGGCCTACCTAACTATTTTTTTGCGTTTTTTTGCTACAAACAAAACTCTTAGTATATTTTTTGACGCTCTGTCGAATGACGTCTAAAGAAATTTTGTAAAAATGTCCCAAATGTCGAAAGTTTCAGTTCCTTCTATATCCTCCATGAAAACAACGTTTTATAGTTGTTTTTGTTATAGCACTATATTATATTACATTCATTTTGATCTACAAATTAAAACTCCTCGTATATTTTGGAGAGCTCTATCAGATGGCATCTTTAAAATGTCGAAAAATGACGCGGTAATGTCGAAAAACGGCCGCTCAAACCGATTTTCAAAGCTTATTTTTGTATTTGCCATAAATACACTAATTTTAGCTAAAACAAAAACTCTTAGTATATTTTTTGATGCTCTATCGAATGACGTTGCGAAAATTCCGAGAAAATAACGAAAACCTGTCCTGTCCCTTCCCCCGCGTAAATTCCCCCCCGCGTAGCCGACATATACCAAACTATCAAAAAACCTACAAAATTTTGAGAATTTGCTCGAAAAGCGGCATCTTTCGTCGAAAAGTCGATATCTCCGTTTTTTACCGCAAATTCGTAAAACACTTACGTTTTCCCCCTCTAAGGCGCCGCGGAAGTAACGGAGCAGAACGATAGTTACACGATGCGAAAGCTATTGAAATGGCGAGTTTGCATTAAGCTTCAATATATTTCTTTTTAATTAAACCCGCTATTTTACTCGCCATTTTCTAGAATTTTGCAGCCGCTTCGCGACTTTTCAACCCTAGCCCCGTCTTACCCCCATACTTCATCACTTTGCATAAAGACCCGAATTCCTGTGCAGAAAATGAAAGCGCGTCCTCTCCCCTATTATATAGGCTTCCATCACTTCCGGTGCATGCTAATTGATTCCTAACAAAGAGACCGAGCGAGATTTTCACAAAAACTTAATTTTAATATCGAAAACAGCTGATTTTTAAAAATCTCATATGCGTGCAGTCGTGTCATGACCATTACTCACCTAATGACGTATCATACGTACACTTAACTTCCTCCCCTATTGAGATACGACTGGAACATACGGACGGAATTTGCATGCAAATACACACACACAAACACTATTTTTTATATATAGTAGGATATATTTATAGTTTCTATTCACTATCGTTTACATTATAATGACATTTTGTTGATTTTAATAATCATTTCTTTACAGGCGACCTACCAAGCGGCTCGCAGCCCCTCGGGAGCGCCGTCGAGGATTTGTGACTACGCGCCGACGTGCTCAACCCGAACTTCCTGGAGTCGACGGACAGCCGGCTGAACACGATACTCAGCAAGATGAAGCAGGTCGACGAGAAGAAGGAACAGGCGCCGGCCGACGAGCTGGAGCGCAACGTCGACGAGCTGTTGGCGCTGATGAAGAAGTGGGTGCCGCAGGCGGCTTCTTGTCATAATCACGAATTTTTATAAAGTTTAATTTGTATAATTCCCAGTCATAATGCCGAATTTTGAATCCCGAATGATTCTTTCGCATTCTCGGGGGGGAGGGGATATCCTACCTTATATAATTTTGGAGTGTATCTGTGTGTGTGTGTGTGTGTGTCCGGCGCGTTTTTGGGGCCCCGGAAGACTAATTTGCATAATGCGAAAAAAATACAGATTTCCTCATTCTTGAAAGCCACACGCGCGAGTGTGGTCGGGGGAGGAGGGTCCGAAGGACCGAGGCCATCGAAAGAATCAAGTTTCTCATTCCAAGGCCGCATTCCAGCGCCCAAGGCCCGCGAAGCGGGTTTTGGGCGCTGGTTTTCCCATAATTTCAGAGATGTCTAGTAACCTAATAAGAAGTATTTTAGTAATTTTTAGTGGCTTTTTCCAAATTGGGTAAAGAAACTATCAAATCAGTTTAGTACCAGATGGTTCCAGTCGCTTCGCGACTGCAACCATCTGGCCTTCGGGTTAACCCTTGATGTAATTCCCCACCTATCCACCTACTTCTACTAACTACTTCGATACCTTCGTGATGGCTTCAGATAACCCCCTCGCCGAACTCCCCTTCAAAAACTACCTACATACCTTCCTAATGGCTTCAGATACCTCCCCTAGCCGAAATCCCCTGGAAAAACTACCTAAATACCTTCCTGATGGCTTCAGATACCGCCCATGGCTCAATCCCCTTCAAAAACTACCTAAATACCTTCCTGATGACTTCAGATACCCCCCCATGGCTGAAATCCCCTTCAAAAACTACCTAAATACCTTCCTGATGGCCAGATACACTCCCATGGCTGAAATCTCCTTCAAAAACTACCTAAATACCTTCCTGATGGCTTCAGATACCCCCCATAGCTAAATCCCCTTCAAAGCTACCTAAATACCTTCCTGATGGCTTCAGATACCTCCCATGGCTGAAATTCCCTTCAAAAACTACCTAAATACCTTCCTGATGGCTTCAGATACCCCCATGGCTGAAATCCCCTTCAAAAACTACCTAAATACCTTCCTGATGGCTTCAGATACTCCTCATGGCTGAAATCCCCTTCAAAAACTACCTAAATACCTTCCTGATGGCTTCAGATCCCCCCCATGGCTGAAATCCCCTTCAAAAACTACCTAAATACCTTCCTGATGGCTTTAGATACCCCCCATGCTCAAATCCCCTTCAAAAACTACCTAAATACCTTCCTGATGGCTACAGATACTCCTCATGGCTGAAATCCCTTCAAAAACTACCTAAATACCTTCCTGATGGCTTCAGATACCCCCCATGGCTGAAATCCCCTTCCAAAACTACCTAAATACCTTCCTGATGGCTTCAGATACCCCCATGGCTGAAATCCCCTTCAAAAACTACCTAAATACCTGCCTGATGGCTTCAGATACCCCCCATGGCTGAAATCCCCTTCAAAAACTACCTAAATACCTTCCTGATGGCTTCAGATACCCCCCATGGCTGAAATCCCCTTGAAAAACTACCTAAATACCTTCCTGATGGCTTCAGATACTCCTCATGGCTGAAATCCCCTTCAAAAACTACCTAAATACCTTCCTGATGGCTTCAGATACCTCCCATAGCTGAAATCCCCTTCAAAAACTACCTAAATACCTTCCTGATGGCTTCAGATACCCCCCATGGCTGAAATCCCCTTCAAAAACTACCTAAATACCTTCCTGATGGCTTCAGATACCTCCCCTAGCCGAAATCCCCTTAAAAAAAACAAAAATAACGACCGACCGGATGGAATGAGATAAAAAAAAGAAATGAAATCCCCCGTGAAAATTTTCATTCACGAAACGCGCGTCACCTGGCTCACTATGTCCAAAATCACCCCAACCTCCGTCCCCCACCCCTTTTACTAAGGGAAAAACTTTCAAAGTTAATTTTAATAATTTAAACTAAAACTTTTTCATAATTTTTTTATCAGTTTGGGGGTTTCTGACCACGCTCTATCCGAATCCGAAGAGAGCTAAGCTCTAGCTCCTTTCCCCTTCGAGTTGAATTCGGCTTCACACAGACGGACGGACGGACAGACGCGTCAAGAAAATTATTATAGTTGATTTCGCACTTGCCTAAAAAATCATTATTTACGCGGAAATCGAGATTTCGTATTGATATTTAGTGTTTTTTGATCGGGTATATAAGCCTTTTTATGTTAAAAACGGTGAAAAAGATCTACAAATCTCTATCGCAAATTCCGTAGAATGAATGGTATTTCGACATTATAATTAGCCAAAAGGCCTGATGAAAATGCATCGTTATCATAATTCGGAAGAAAAAGTCGTCATTGAAAAATTCGTCGTTTGACATTCAGCATTAATACGTTTCGGCATTAACAAAATTCGATGTGATGAAAATTCGGCATTATCAAATTTCGGGAATCTCAAAATTCGTCATTAGAAAAATTTCGGCACTATCGAAATGCGGGATGGTGACGTTTCGGGCAATATTAAATTTCGGCATTTAAAAATTCGGCCTTATCGCATTCTGAATTTTTGAAAATTGAAGCAAAAAGAAAACCTTACAAGGAGACGTTTTTGAGTGTCGTCGGGACTTTGGCACGGGACCAAGCCTATCTTGTGCAGAATTTTACGCTGATTCCGAATATGTTAACCGTTTTTGCGGAATAGCCATTTCTCGAAAGTTATGAACGATTTAAACCTCAAAACAGCCCAAAATCGGCTACTTTCGATAGTCATAAAAGGCTCCGGAATAGGTTTTAGACAAAACTTGATAGTGCATCTTTTTCAGAAAAAAATTCTCTATAAAATAAGCTACTTAACTCAAAAATGCTGAAATTTTGAAAATTTTTGTAAAATTATGGTCCTCCCAATTTATCAAATTTTTCCAGCTTTTCAATGATTTTGGAAAAGATGGTACATTTTATAGAGAATTGTTTTCTGAACAAGATGTACTATCTGGTTTTGTCTGAAACTTATTTTGAAGCCTTTTATGACTATTAAAGTAACCGATTTTAGCTGTTGAGTTTTAAATCGTTCTGGCCTTTCGAGAAATGTTTATTCTGAAAACGATCATCGTCGGAATCTCTGTACGTGCGCAAACTGATCCCAGTCAGGACACTCAAACGATGTCCTTATTGATCTACCAGGTCCCCGTCAAAAACCTCATTTTCTAGGTGGGACCCGATCTGCACGAATCTGCCGAGCCAGGTGAAGAAGCTCAACTCATTGGCGAGGCTTCACGAATGTGGTCCGTTTTTCGACGTTATAAAGAAAAGAAAAAGGGGAATAGATAGAATGTAGCTAGTTTTGTCGGTGGAAAACTATTTTGAAGCGCTAAGACTTTGAACGTTGGCTAGCCTAGTAGAGACAATTTAGGAACACTGCCCCTATTTATATTTGAAAACTTAGATCCTAAGAAAAAGGGCGCCGAGCTGTGGCCGATTCTCCACAAGAACGACAACATCAGCGCCATCAGCGCCATCGAGGTCATGCGGGTCAATTTTTGTTTCTGCCTCCAAATGGCTTTTTATAGGAAATTGCCTGAGCGCAATCCCCGGGCCTTCGACTCGCCGCTCGATCTACAAGACGAAATTTTGAACGACGATCATCACCGCAATCGCGAGGACAAACCCGGTACACTTTTTCATTTTTTTCGCTGTGTGCTTTCAGAAAAACCTCCCAATCTGCGTAGCAAGCTGCGACATCCAGGCCTCCCTCGAGACGTTCGACACTGACGAGCTGACCGAGTTCAAGCGCAAGCTGCCGCAGCCAGGGATTGGGTTCTTTTGCATTATCCGGGGGGACCGCACTTTTTTCTCTAAGCCTAGGAATTTATAGTAGCTTAATCCGAAGTATTTTGTTAATAACAATATAACGTTATTTCAACGAGAAAACTTTTAAAAAGTGTTGGAAAATGTCGGAATTAGGTCAAAAAAAGAGCGTTTTTTGGCCGAAAAATCTAAATTTTTGATAGTCTTAGTCAATTTTTTTAGTTTTTGACGTTTAGGATTAGTAAAAACAGCTTAGCAACGCTTCCGCGATGGCCCACTAAAAAACCATGGCCCACTAAACTCCCCCCTGCCCCTCGATAATGCGAAAGAACCGGGGCTGAACCGGACCAGGTAATTCTTTTTTTTTGCTTTATAATCGTCGTTAATTTCACTTCTGTACAATTCTTCTTTCCAGGTAGGCATGCATCGCATCCCCAACACCACGTCCCGTTGGGCGGGCCGAAACACTTCAGGGCCACGCCGAACCAGAAGCGCCACCACATCCACTCGTCAACACGAATCACCAAGGTCGACAATTGAATCGAATCAGCTCCCTGTTGTATATTATCGCCCAATCTCACACCCATCACATTTACTCTTCCTGATATGCATTAACTCCTCTTGCCGGCCCTATTTTTACCTGGTCTATAAGGTTTAACCTGGTGTTTTAAGCAGCTGCATAATAAATCTCTGACAAAGTTTCATGTTATTGCACGTCCTATGCAAAAGTTTGAGACTCCTCAAAGAGTTATATATTATTTATCCGATTCAGATTGTGGATTTACGGACAAGACGTGCTTCATTGTCCATTTACTACTTAATTTCAGAGTTGTTATTCGACCCAATTTGGTCCAAACTTTCGGCCAGGGTCGAACCGAAAAGTGGTCGAACGCTTTTCGAAACTTCCGACCAGGCTCCAAACGAAAAGTGGTCGAACGAGTTTGCTTTCGACCAGGGTCGAAACTTCGACCCAATTTTGGTCGTCCGTTGGAAAGCGTTCGGTTCTTTAGGATTTCCGGGGGGGAAAGTATTTCCGGGGGGGGAAACCAAATTTTTTCGGCCCGAGCCTAAATTTTTTTCTAAATAGCGCATGCGTTTCTAAATGGTTTTAACTAGTCCTGAGCATAAAAACTACCCACATTTTAATTAAAAAATTTAATTTTAGGTCGAAAAATCCTATAGAACCTTTAGGATTAGCGGGGGAAAGACCCAAAATGACTAAATTTTCGACTTTTTCAAACATTTTTCTAACTTTTTTGAAAGGTTTTTCTACTTTAAATATAGTTAAAATTTACTAAAAACAATGTGAAAACACTTTATATTTGATTACTAGGTCAACCGGGAAAACCAGGAAAAATTTGGTTTCCCCGGAAATACTTTCCCCAGAAATCCTAAAGAACCTTCAAAATGCAACCTTCTCAACGGCGAAGCAATTCTAGCAAGCTTCTTTAGCCTGCTAGGACGGTTAGAAAAAAACTTCGCGAAATAGTCAGCCGTGTTCAACAACCTCGAAGAAATGCTAAAAACTACCCCCAAATGATTTTCAATCGGATTGGCGCCGAGCTGTTCGAACTGCTCGAAAATGATGTTCATCTTCTGATTCGATCAAAATAGCCTAGTTCATATACTGCGGTCATTGGCAAAAACCAGCCCAGGCAGCACCCCACAGAGCACCCCAAAAGGCACCATCGGGTGGTTTTGAAAACACCCCGGGGTGCTTTCTGGAGCACCCCAAGGGGGGCGGGGGTACTTTCTGGAGCACCCCACTGGGGGGCAGGGTGCTTTCCAGAGCACCCCTCTCTCGGTTTTGTCTCCCTCCCTCTTGTTTCCACCCCGGAGTGCTTTTTGGGGGCACCCCGGGGTGCTTTTTAAACGCCCCGGGCAGAGGCGTAGCTATTTAAGTTTCGGGGGCAACGACATTTCGGAGGGGCAGCAAGAAAAATTTTTCGAAATTGAAGCGCCGCCGGCAAAAACTTAATAAAAAGTAATAAAAACAGCGCCGCAGGCGAAAAAATTTTCAAGATGAAAAAAATCATAAGGGGGGACCCTTACGTTTTTTCCGGGCCCGCCCGATTTCGGGGGGCAACCTGCCCCCGCTGCCCCCTTCTACGCGCCTGACCCCGGGGCCCGGGTATGGGGAGCCAGATAGCCAGGAGCACTGGTTTCACTGCTAAGCTTACATAGGGCAAAAAAACTGGTAGAATCGATGTATAAGCGGTTTAGCTTGTATAATCGATCACCAATTAATGCGTGAAATATCTCAAAATGTTTCCCTCGTCGAATACTCCATTTCCATATACTTTTTAGAAGAAAAAAAATAACAAATAACAATTTTGTAAGCAATTTTATGTTGAGGCGAAACTATACTCTTGCGGGGACAAGGCAACGGCGCGCCCCTTTCGACGATCACGACGGGGAAAGGGATGGCTGCCGTCGTTTCGACCCTGGTCGAAAGTTTCGACCAAAATTTGGTCGAAGTTTCGACCCTGATCGAAACCAAAAGCGTTCGACCACTTTTCGGCTCGACCCTGGTCGAAAGTTGCGACCAAGACTGGGTCGAAGTTTCGACCCTGGTCGAAACCAAACCCCCTTTCGACCACTTTTCGGTTCGACCCTGGTCGAGAGTTTCGACCAAATTGGGTCGAAGTTTCGACCAGGGTCGAATAACAGCTCTACTTAATTTTAGCCATGGTTCTCTCATCGGAAGCCCGGGAAGGCCTAATGAAGCAAATGGCGCGCGTTGGTGAGTTTTAAAGATTTGTTGCGATTCGTTCGCTTATTTGTTGTAAGATTCCGCGGGAGCAAATTTTTCCTATGGGCCCCGGTTGGCCTAGCAGTCAGATATGAAGGGTTTTTACATCGTAACGTTTTAACTATATTTCAGTATTAAATATATATATATATATATATATAGTCTTTTAAGTAGTAATTTTGTCATTTTGGGTCGAAAAATCAATGTTTCGTACTAAAATTAAATTTTTATTTCAAATTTGTAAAGTTTTTATGCTTAGGAGTGGTTAAAAACTATGCAAAAACGCATCCGCTATTCATAAAAAGCTTTTAGGCTGAGGCAAAGGCTGGTTAGCTGTTAACTTTAGGGCTGGAAAGGGTTGATTTGCATATAGCAAGAAAATAAGAAATTTTGGTTCTTTAGGATTCCCGGGGGAGTATTCCCGGGAAACCAATTTTTTCCTGGTGGTCCCGGGTGACCTAGTAATCAAATATAAAGTGTTTTCGAATTGTTTTTAGTAAGTTTTAGCTATATTTAAAGCAGAATAACTTTCAGAAAAATTTAGAAAAATGTTTGAAAAAGTCGAAAATTTGGTCATTTTGGGTCTTTCCCCCCCCGAATCCTAAAGGTTCTATAGGATTGTTCGACCTAATTTTTATTTTTTTATTTTTTTGGTTAAAATGTGTGTAGTTTTTATGCTCAGGAATAGTTAAAAACAATTTAGAACCGCATCCGCAATTTATAAAAAAATCTAGGCTTGTGCCGAAAAAAACTTGGTTCCCCCCCCCGCGAATCCTAAAGAACCGAAATTTTACAGACTCCCAAGCCTTTCCTAATCTTTTTTTTTGTTTAGAAAACAACGAACTGGTTCTATCGGAACTCACAATTTTGGCCACCCAGATGTGCATTGAAGAAGCGAAGTTCACCGACAAGAAGCTCCCGCATCTCCGACTTGGAGAACCCCTCCTCGAGACGACTGCCCCGTACTGCGAATTCGTCTCCATCCAGTACGCTACTCTCTCCGCAAGCGAGGCGGAATCACTGAGAGTTGAGGTAGCCTTTTTACACCTTAAAAAATTACCAAGTGCGGTTTATCCCCGCCTACCGTATCTCGGCTCCGCATTATCCTGCCGGGTGTTAAAGTATATCAAAATACTCGCCAGAGCAAGGCGAAAATTTTGGCATAATTTGCACATCTGTAGGCCAACAAGGGTCCGAGATACAAAAACTGGGCGCCGGCTGGGGGGGGGGGTTGCACTGCAATCTACCCGTAAAAAATGTCAGGGTTCCGGTCAGTTAGTCGGTACGTTTTGATAATACCCGACTTCAAACATTTCGTATTTTCAGGGAATCCACACCCGCCGAATCGGGCCGCACAAAGTCCTCAATGTCAAGCCACACCCAGCAGGCGACACAAGAACGCTCCATCCAAACTCTCGCGAGTATGCTGGGGAGTACGAGGTATCTACAACCCAATTTATTCTTACATTTATTAGGGCAAGGACGTGCTCGTTACCCAATGGGACTTTAAGATGAAGCTCGCCCGTCGGCCGAGGAGGCGGATGCCGGATTTTCGAGGTTTTCGCGGTATGCATTTTCGCGCTGGTTCGCTGGCGAGCAGAAACCTAACGTAGTGGTATAGCCATGATGTTAACAGCATTTGATCCCTGCATTTCAATCTAGCAAAATTATTTCAATTTGTGGAAAATTTTACTCTAAATTGAATAATTTTGACTATGGTCAAAGATGTTTCAAAAAAAGGGACCAATTCTTCAGCAATAATTATTTATTTAATATTGGCCGCTTTTTTTGGCAGCGCTACCTATGAATAAAAACGGTACTCGACGATTAGCGTGCGGTTTAGCAGGGAAAAATAATTTTTTGTTTTCCCGCCCATAACTGTTGGTAATCCACAATTTTTTAATGGTTTCTGTTTGCCAAAAGCTTAAAATCAGTTTGAAAATTGAAAATTCGAACATTTTTTCGAAACACTTAGAGAATGTTGAGAATTTTAATGGGGGGTTGATGGCTAAAACACCATAAAATAGTTTAAGTTTTATGAATTTATGAAAAAAGGTTATTAATGACGAAAGTCGCGTCCCTCGCTAACGAACCAGAGCTGGAATTTGAATGCTTATTGTTGTCAGAACGTAAATGCGAACCTTAGAAGCCTTCTCTTTTTCAGCCCGGCTGGACGATTTCAAGGCCACCATTCCGCGCCTGGAGAGCTTCAACGAGCCCGACGTCACCATTCCCTTTGCTTTCATACATTGGCAGGACCTTGTGGCAAATGAGGAGATCTTTCACGTAAGCGGTTTTGGAGCCTGTTTAAAATTGTACTTTTAACCGGGACCGTCGTGCGATTTGTCCAAAAACCACTTTCCTACGGCTTCCAAACAATTTCGTTTATTTTTTTGCCTTCTTGATTAGGCGAACAGATTTTCCGCCATCGCACGCGACTATCTAAATTTTTTTTCACAGCATTTTACGCGATTTAATGATAGATCAAAAAGTTTTCACAGTAGCTTACGCCGTCTTAGATATAGAAATTTCTTTGAAAACTATAAAAATTCCAGGAGCGGATTAGCTACGCGCAATACCTAAAGCCGACGGATTCCAATCTCTTGCAGATCGCCGACCGATTGGAAGGTGAGGTATGTTTTCCATTTTTCGTGGGATTACGTTACCTTTCTTTTAGAACATATCGCTCCCTCATCTCGCCCGCTCGTTGAGCAACGGGCTAAAATGTCTGCACGAGAAGGGGCTGGCGCACGGGAAAATAGGTAATCCATTAGTGCTTTTCGGAATAGGTTTAACTTTCAGATAACGGTTCAGTGTGGACCGAGGATTTTGTCAATTATAAATTATCGGATGGACATGTGAAGTAAGAAATATTTTAATGCTTTATTTCGGCTTTCCGTCTATCCACTTTATTGCGAAGGGCGCCCGAAATTTTGTTATAGTCTAGAAATGCTTGGAAATCCTTAGGAATTGGGTTATTAGTCTTTTGAGTAAAATATAGCCATAACTAGACAAACTATCTAAAGCTTTAAAAAATGTTAAAAAGAGAAATTTTGCCCAAAACTCCGATATTTTTGCCCCAAAAATCGGCATTTCTGGTGTTTTTAATAAAATTCAGTAAAGTTTTTACGTTTATGTTACTATGGATTATATTTGAAAAATTGTATGCGAAAAACCCTGCTTTCTAGGAAATCCATCTCGGAACTGGCGGAAGTCTTCGGCGCCATCATGCGGGGCGAGAACGGTCCCCACCCATCTGCCGTGCAACTCGATTGCAAGGCTCATCAGAAGCAGGATCTGATCGATCTCGGTTCGTTGGCAGGCAATTATTGCATCACCCACCCATTTTAGGAATTCTTCTTGGAAGTTTTACGCTCTCCCCTCCTCGCGGGGCTATGGGCCATTTTTTGAAAGCGTGCGAGGACGCTAGCGATGCCATAGAATTGGCCGAGCACTGTCAGTTTACAAGAGGTTCGTTTCGTGGTGCTTGACCATCTAAATGGAGCGCTAATGGAAGGGATTTTTCACAGCTTACGCTGCTGATAAGATAATGTGATGGATGATAGTGTTTCTAGTCGTTTTGATTGCTAAAAAAAAGTTATAATTTTTTGAAATTTTCAAACCTTTTTAGCTGCTTTTTGATACATTTTTACCCAAAAAGCCCGAAAAAAACTGTCGAAAATTGTAATGATTATTCTATTACTACTAGTTATTATAATTTTGTTTTTTATTAATATGCGTTATCTACTAATAGGCGGAAAGAAAAATTAGTTTCTCCCAGAAAAGCATCTTTGCCACCTAAACCTCCTCCATTAAACGAGAAGAACCTGCTGATTTAATCACCTATTTTTAGATCCCAATAGCTGCGAAGAAGTTGACGCCGGTGATGCCGATATGCAAGACCAAGACGCCGATATGCAAGACCAAGACGCCGATATGCAAGACCAAGACGCCGATATGCGACCTCGCTTCCTACTCGGTACGGTGATTTTTTGGTGCTGGAACGCTGGAGGCGGCTTTATCAATGGGCAAACTGATTTTGGTCTTTTCGCCTATTCGTAACATATAATGTGTTTTTGTAGCGTGGTTCAATGCTGTTGATTGCTAAAAACTTATAAAAAAATCTTTACAAATTTCTAAAATTTTTGGACTAGTTTGCTGATTTTTGAATTTTTAGCCACAAATCCCAAAAAAAATCGTTTTTATAGTTATTTTATGTTTTTGCCGCTTTTAAAATACCGCTGGACGTTAATAGGCGCGTCAATAAAAATTAATTTCCCCAGAAAAAATATTTGCCTCCTAAAGATGAGCGCGATGGATCTGCTGCTTTAATCGCGTCTTTTTTAGTTCCCGACGGATCCGATTCTGGCGATGGGCAAGCGCCCGAAATTGAGGAGCAAGATGTGGACCTTTTTCCCGAGATGGTAGACCAACACGGCGATGTGCAGCTGAATCTCGGTACGTTTTTTTTTGTTACTGAACGTTAGAGGGGGGGGGGGCTTTATCCGTGGGGAAGCCAAATTTTTGTTATTCCGCGCATTTATAATATACAATGTGTTTGTATAGTGTTTTTAGTAGTTTTGCTAAAACGTAAATAATTTTAAATTTGGAAATTTCGAGAATTTTGACCTTTTTTGTGTGCTGATTTTTGATGCCTTTCAACAAAAAAGCCGAAAATTGTCGAACATTTTGTTAGTTATTTTATGAGGTTGACCAATATTCAAATAGGCTACATGTGAATAGGCGGAGAAATAAAAACTAGTTTCCCCAGAAAAAAATTGTTAGTAAAAACCATTTTCATTTACAATTATACACATTTCATAATTTGTTAATATGGAAAACCTTCGAAAAAAAAGTTACGCCATTTTGAAAATCTGTTTACTCTTTAGTCGCAAAATGAAAAATGACCAAATCTGAGCAAAACTTCAGATTTCTCGGGTGTTCTCAAGAAGGTTTTGTAATGCGGTGATAACCGGCGGCTAGTAACAACACTATCAAAAGTATATTATCTTTTTTATATAGTTAGTGGATAGCAATAATTAATGGGCAAGTAATCAACCATTTAAAATGTGACTTGTTACCCCGCTAAAAAATTGCCCCGCCGTTCACACGGAAACATCAAAAAAATTTTTACAGGTAGCCCGAGTGACAGCAACTTCCTGGTGTGCCCTGTTTGTGAAGACCGAATCTGCCAGGACATGGTTGGCCGTTTTAACTTTAGGTTTATTTCTCTTTTAGTCGAGGTGCGCTACATGCAACAATTGGATCCACGAGGGTTGTGCAAAAGTGGTATGTTTGATTTTTTGGCATCCCTGATTATTTCCACGCCTTTTTTTTCGTTTGAGGTCTTATAACATTTTCCAGGTCGGCGGCGTGCGGTTCTGTTGCGGCGATGAGTGCCGTTGATTTCTCATTCTCATGAAAATCCGGAGGTTGTGAGGCTGTAGTTTAGTTAGAGAGAAAAATTATTATTATATATGCAAATCAAAGAGAAAACGGGAATTGTAATTGTAAGGTGCTCAATCGCCCCCTCGCCTCACTCAAGGCAAGCGTTTTGCTGTCTTTATACGCGAATTTTTGTCATTTTATTCTTTACGGGTTCTGCTTTTAATCACGATCAAATTCCGGTATGTGTATACCCGAACTGGTGCGTT
>CATQJA010002393.1:0-19115 GCA_958295435.1 Mesorhabditis spiculigera
GAAATAAAATGCAGCAGAGGTGTGCGGATATCGACGATTTCCGCACACCTTTTTTAAGCTCATCCGAATCAAGCCCTGAAGTAGTCTGCGGAAATCGACGATTTCCGCACACCTTTTTAAGCCTCATCCGGAATCAAGCCTTGAGGGGCTAAGAGGTGTGCGGAAATCGACGATTTCCGCACACCTTTTTAGCGTGTCCGAATCAAGCCCTGAAGTAGAGTAGTGTGTGGAAATCGACGATTTCGTCGATTTCGCACACCTTTTTAAGCTTGTCCCTAATCAAGCCTGAGGCAGGAGGTGTGCGGAAATCGACGATTTCCGCACACCTTTTTTTAAGCTTGTCTTGTTCGCAGAGAGGTGTGCGGAAATCGACGACTTCCGCACACCTTTTAAGCCTCCATCCGGAATCAAGCCCTGAAGCAGAGGTGTGTGGGAGGCTCCACGATTTCGTACACCTTTTTAAGCTCATCCGAATCAAGCCCTGGAGCTTTCAGAGGTGTGCGAGGGGCCCAGTGATTTATATCGCTGCTTGTCCGGAATCGTTTCGAAGCAGAGGTGTAAGTGTCGATTTCTGGAAATATTTCTTGTGCTTGGTTCGAGCCGGGGTCTAAGCAGAGGTGTGGAAATCGACGATTTTTTTTCTTTTAGTTTGTCTCGAAATGTACTCCCCTGAGTGGTGTAAAAATCGACGATTTCCGCACATCTTTTTGGCTTAGCCCGAAATGGGGCTTCCAGCGGAGAGGTGTGTGAAATCGGGACGATCTTTTTAAGCTTCTTTGTCCGAATCGTTGTCGGGAAGTAGGTGAGTGTCCTTTCCCGACGATTTCCGTTATCATTCCTTGCGCTTGTTCGAATTAGCAGGTGATTTCCGCACACCTTTTGCTTGTCGCCCAGGGGAATCGACATTTCCGCACACCTTATTGTTGTACGAAATAAAAGTTAGGAGGTGCGGAAATCGACGATTTCCAAACACCTTTTTCGCTTGTTCGAAACAAGCTTAAAAGAGTGTGCGGAAATCGTCGATTTCCCACACCTCTGCTTCAGGGCTTCATTCGGACAAGCTAGAGAAAGGTGTGGGAAATCGTCGATTTCCGCCACACCTCTTGCTTAGCTTTTATTCCGGAACAAGCAAAAGGTGTGCGGAAATCGTCGATTTCCGCACACCTCTGCTTCAGGGCTTTATTCGGGACAAGCTTAAAAAAGGTGTGCGGAAATCGTCGATTTCCGCACACCTCTGCTTAGATTTTATTCCGGAACAAGCTTAAAAAAGGTGTGCGGAAATCGTCGATTTCCGCACACCTCTGCTTCAGGGCTTGATTCCGGACAAGCTTAAAAAAGGTGTGCGGAAATCGTCGATTTCCGCACACCTCTGCTTAGATTTTATTTCGAACAAAGCTTAAAAAAGGTGTGCGGAAATCGTCGATTTCCGCACACCTCTGCTTCAGGGCTTTATTCCGGACAAGCTAAAAGGTGTGCGGAAATCGTCGATTTCCGCACACCTCTGCTTAGGCTTTATTTCGGACAAGCTTAAAAAGGTGTGCGGAAATCGTCGATTTCCGCACACCTCTGCTTAGGGTTTTATTTCGAACAAGCTTAAAAAAGGTGTGCGGAAATCGTCGATTTCCGCACACCTCTGCTTAGATTTTATTTCGGACAAGCTTAAAAAAGGTGTGCGGAAATCGTCGATTTCCGCACACCTCTGCTTCAGGGCTTGATTCCGGACAAGCTTAAAAAGGTGTGCGGAAATCGTCGATTTCCGCACACCTCTGCTTCAGGGCTTTATTCCGGACAAGCTTAAAAAAAGGTGTGCGGAAATCGTCGATTTCCGCACACCTCTGCTTAGGATTTTATTTCGAACAAGCTTAAAAAAGGTGTGCGGAAATCGTCGATTTCCGCACACCTCTGCTTCAGGGCTTGATTCCGGACAAGCTTAAAAAAGGTGTGCGGAAATCGTCGATTTCCGCACACCTCTGTTTCAGGGCTTTATTCCGAACAAGCTTAAAAAAGGTGTGCGGAAATCGTCGATTTCCGCACACCTCTGCTTCAGGGCTTTATTCCGGACAAGCTTAAAAAAAGGTGTGCGGAAATCGTCGATTTCCGCACACCTCTGCTTAGGATTTTATTTCGAACAAGCTAAAAAAGGTGTGCGGAAATCGTCGATTTCCGCACACCTCTGCTTCAGGGCTTTATTTCGGACAAGCTTAAAAAAGGTGTGCGGAAATCGTCGATTTCCGCACACCTCTGCTTCAGGGCTTTATTTCGAACAACAATAAAAAAGGTGTGCGGAAATCGTCGATTTCCGCACACCTCTGCTTCAGGGCTTTATTCCGGACAAGCTAAAAAAGGTGTGCGGAAATCGTCGATTTCCGCACACCTCTGCTCAGGGCTTTATTCCGAACAAATAAAAAAGGTGTGCGGAAATCGTCGATTTCCGCACACCTCTGCTTCAGGTTTTATTTCCGGACAAGCTTAAAAAAGGTGTGCGGAAATCGTCGATTTCCGCACACCTCTGCTTCAGGGCTTTATTTCGAACAAGCTTAAAAAAGGTGTGCGGAAATCGTCGATTTCCGCACACCTCTGCTTCAGGGCTTTATTTCGAACAAGCGTCAAAAAAGGTGTGCGGAAATCGTCGATTTCCGCACACCTCTGCTTCAGGGCTTGATTCCGGACAAGCTTAAAAAAAGGTGTGCGGAAATCGTCGATTTCCGCACACCTCTGCTTAGATTTTATTTCGAACAAGCTTAAAAAAGGTGTGCGGAAATCGTCGATTTCCGCACACCTCTGCTTCAGGAGCTTATTTCGGACAAGCAAAAAAAGGTGTGCGGAAATCGTCGATTTCCGCACACCTCTGCTTCAGGGTTTTATTCCGGACAAGCTTAAAAAAGGTGTGCGGAAATCGTCGATTTCCGCACACCTCTGCTTCAGGGCTTGATTCGGGACAAGCTTAAAAAAGGTGTGCGGAAATCGTCGATTTCCGCACACCTCTGCTTCAGGGCTTGATTCCGGACAAGCTTAAAAAAGGTGTGCGGAAATCGTCGATTTCCGCACACCTCTGCTTCAGGGCTTGATTCCGGACAAGCTTAAAAAAAAAAAGGTGTGCGGAAATCGTCGATTTCCGCACACCTCTGCTTAGATTTTATTTCGGACAAGCTTAAAAAAGGTGTGCGGAAATCGTCGATTTCCGCACACCTCTGCTTCAGGGTTTTATTTCGGACAAGCTTAAAAAAAGGTGTGCGGAAATCGTCGATTTCCCGCACACCTCTGCTTCAGGGCTTTATTTCGAACAAGCTTAAAAAGGTGTGCGGAAATCGTCGATTTCCGCACACCTCTGCTTAGGGCTTGATTCCGGACAAGCTTAAAAAAAGGTGTGCGGAAATCGTCGATTTCCGCACACCTCTGCTTCAGGGCTTGATTCCGGACAAGCTTAAAAAAGGTGTGCGGAAATCGTCGATTTCCGCACACCTCTGCTCGGGGCTTGATTCCGGACAAGCTTAAAAAAAAAGGTGTGCGGAAATCGTCGATTTCCGCACACCTCTGCTTCAGGGCTTTATTTCGAAAAAGCTTAAAAAAAGGTGTGCGGAAATCGTCGATTTCCGCACACCTCTGCTTCAGGGCTTGATTCCGGACAAGCTTAAAAAAGGTGTGCGGAAATCGTCGATTTCCGCACACCTCTGCTTAGATTTTATTTCGGACAAGCTTAAAAAAGGTGTGCGGAAATCGTCGATTTCCGCACACCTCTGCTTCAGGGCTTGATTCCGGACAAGCTTAAAAAAGGTGTGCGGAAATCGTCGATTTCCGCACACCTCTGCTTAGGGCTTTATTTCGAGACAAGCTTAAAAAAAAGGTGTGCGGAAATCGTCGATTTCCGCACACCTCTGCTTCAGGGCTTGATTCCGGACAAGCTTAAAAAAGGTGTGCGGAAATCGTCGATTTCCGCACACCTCTGCTTCAGGGTTTTATTTCGGACAAGCTTAAAAAAGGTGTGCGGAAATCGTCGATTTCCGCACACCTCTGCTCAGGGCTTGATTCCGGACAAGCTTAAAAAGGTGTGCGGAAATCGTCGATTTCCGCACACCTCTGCTTCAGGGCTTGATTCCGGACAAGCTTAAAAAAGGTGTGCGGAAATCGTCGATTTCCGCACACCTCTGCTTCAGGGCTTGATTCCGGACAAGCTTAAAAAAGGTGTGCGGAAATCGTCGATTTCCGCACACCTCTGCTTCAGGGTTTTATTCCGAACAAGCTTAAAAAAGGTGTGCGGAAATCGTCGATTTCCGCACACCTCTGCTTAGGATTTTATTTCGAACAAGCTTAAAAAAGGTGTGCGGAAATCGTCGATTTCCGCACACCTCTCTTCAGGGCTTTATTCCGGACAAGCTTAAAAAAGGTGTGCGGAAATCGTCGATTTCCGCACACCTCTGCTTCAGGGTTTTATTTCGAACAAGCTTAAAAAAAGGTGTGCGGAAATCGTCGGTTTCCGCACACCTCTGCTTCAGGGCTTGATTCCGGACAAGCTTAAAAAAGGTGTGCGGAAATCGTCGATTTCCGCACACCTCTGCTAGGATTTTATTTCGAACAAGCTTAAAAAAAGGTGTGCGGAAATCGTCGATTTCCGCACACCTCTGCTCAGGGCTTGATTCGGACAAGCTTAAAAAAGGTGTGCGGAAATCGTCGATTTCCGCACACCTCTCTTCAGGGCTTGATTCCGGACAAGCTTAAAAAAGGTGTGCGGAAATCGTCGATTTCCGCACACCTCTGCTTCCGGGCTTGATTCCGGACAAGCTTAAAAAAAGGTGTGCGGAAATCGTCGATTTCCGCACACCTCTGCTTAGGATTTTATTTCGAACAAGCTTAAAAAGGTGTGCGGAAATCGTCGATTTCCGCACACCTCTGCTTCAGGGCTTGATTCCGGACAAGCTTAAAAAAGGTGTGCGGAAATCGTCGATTTCCGCACACCTCTGCTTCAGGGCTTGATTCCGGACAAGCTTAAAAAAGGTGTGCGGAAATCGTCGATTTCCGCACACCTCTGCTTAGATTTTATTTCGAACAAGCTTAAAAAAAGGTGTGCGGAAATCGTCGATTTCCGCACACCTCTGCTTCAGGGCTTGATTCCGGACAAGCTTAAAAAAGGTGTGCGGAAATCGTCGATTTCCGCACACCTCTGCTTAGATTTTATTTCGAACAAGCTTAAAAAAGGTGTGCGGAAATCGTCGATTTCCGCACACCTCTGCTTCAGGGCTTGATTCCGGACAAGCTTAAAAAGGTGTGCGGAAATCGTCGATTTCCGCACACCTCTGCTTCAGGGCTTGATTCCGGACAAGCTTAAAAAAGGTGTGCGGAAATCGTCGATTTCCGCACACCTCTGCTTAGATTTTATTTCGAACAAGCTTAAAAAAAGGTGTGCGGAAATCGTCGATTTCCGCACACCTCTGCTCAGGGCTTGATTCCGGACAAGCAAAAAAAGGTGTGCGGAAATCGTCGATTTCCGCACACCTCTGCTCAGGGCTTGATTCGGGACAAGCTTAAAAAAAGGTGTGCGGAAATCGTCGATTTCCGCACACCTCTGCTTCAGGGCTTGATTCGGGACAAGCTTAAAAAAAGGTGTGCGGAAATCGTCGATTTCCGCACACCTCTGCTTCAGGGCTTGATTCCGGACAAGCTTAAAAAAGGTGTGCGGAAATCGTCGATTTCCGCACACCTCTGCTTCAGGGCTTGATTCCGGACAAGCTTAAAAAAAGGTGTGCGGAAATCGTCGATTTCCGCACACCTCTGCTTAGATTTTATTTCGAACAAGCTTAAAAAAAGGTGTGCGGAAATCGTCGATTTCCGCACACCTCTGCTTCAGGGTTTTATTTCGAACAAGCTTAAAAAAAGGTGTGCGGAAATCGTCGATTTCCGCACACCTCTGCTTAGATTTTATTCCGGACAAGCTTAAAAAAAGG
The DNA here is from genome assembly GCA_958295435.1 of Mesorhabditis spiculigera. Lineage (NCBI taxonomy): Eukaryota > Metazoa > Nematoda > Chromadorea > Rhabditida > Rhabditidae > Mesorhabditis > Mesorhabditis spiculigera. The sequence continues at coordinate 5,940 of CATQJA010002393.1, forward strand.
TGTGCGGAAATCGTCGATTTCCGCACACCTCTGCCTAGATTTTATTTCGAACAAGCTTAAAAAAAGGTGTGCGGAAATCGTCGATTTCCGCACACCTCTGCTTCAGGGCTTGATTCCGGACAAGCTTAAAAAAGGTGTGCGGAAATCGTCGATTTCCGCACACCTCTGCTTCAGGGCTTGATTCCGGACAAGCTTAAGAAAGGTGTGCGGAAATCGTCGATTTCCGCACACCTCTGCTTCAGGGCTTGATTCCGGACAAGCTTAAAAAAAGGTGTGCGGAAATCGTCGATTTCCGCACACCTCTGCTTAGATTTTATTTCGAACAAGCTTAAAAAAGGTGTGCGGAAATCGTCGATTTCCGCACACCTCTGCTTCAGGGCTTGATTCCGGACAAGCTTTAAAAGGTGTGCGGAAATCGTCGATTTCCGCACACCTCTGCTTAGATTTTATTTCGAACAAGCTTAAAAAAAGGTGTGCGGAAATCGTCGATTTCCGCACACCTCTGCTTCAGGGCTTGATTCCGGACAAGCTTAAAAAAAGGTGTGCGGAAATCGTCGATTTCCGCACACCTCTGCTTCAGGGCTTGATTCCGGACAAGCTTAAAAAAGGGTGTGCGGAAATCGTCGATTTCCGCACACCTCTGCTTCAGGGCTTGATTCGGGACAAGCTTAAAAAAAGGTGTGCGGAAATCGTCGATTTCCGCACACCTCTGCTTCGGGCTTGATTCCGGACAAGCTTAAAAAGGTGTGCGGAAATCGTCGATTTCCGCACACCTCTGCTTCAGGGCTTGATTCCGGACAAGCTTAAAAAAAGGTGTGCGGAAATCGTCGATTTCCGCACACCTCTGCTTAGATTTTATTTCGAACAAGCTTAAAAAAAGGTGTGCGGAAATCGTCGATTTCCGCACACCTCTGCTTCAGGGCTTGATTCCGGACAAGCTAAAAAAGGTGTGCGGAAATCGTCGATTTCCGCACACCTCTGCTTAGATTTTATTTCGAACAAGCTTAAAAAAAGGTGTGCGGAAATCGTCGATTTCCGCACACCTCTGCTTAGGATTTTATTTCGAACAAGCTTAAAAAGGTGTGCGGAAATCGTCGATTTCCGCACACCTCTGCTTAGGGCTTTATTCCGGACAAGCTTAAAAAGGTGTGCGGAAATCGTCGATTTCCGCACACCTCTGCTTAGGATTTTATTTCGAACAAGCTTAAAAAAGGTGTGCGGAAATCGTCGATTTCCCGCACACCTCTGCTTCAGGGCTTGATTCCGGACAAGCTTAAAAAGGTGTGCGGAAATCGTCGATTTCCGCACACCTCTGCTTCAGGGCTTGATTCCGGACAAGCTAAAAAAAGGTGTGCGGAAATCGTCGATTTCCGCACACCTCTGCTTCCGGGCTTGATTCCGGACAAGCTAAAAAAGGGTGTGCGGAAATCGTCGATTTCCGCACACCTCTGCTTCCGGGCTTGATTCCGGACAAGCTTAAAAAAGGTGTGCGGAAATCGTCGATTTCCCGCACACCTCTGCTTAGGATTTTATTTCGAACAAGCTTAAAAAAAGGTGTGCGGAAATCGTCGATTTCCGCACACCTCTGCTTAGATTTTATTTCGAACAAGCTTAAAAAAAGGTGTGCGGAAATCGTCGATTTCCGCACACCTCTGCTTAGATTTTATTCCGGACAAGCTTAAAAAGGTGTGCGGAAATCGTCGATTTCCGCACACCTCTGCTTAGATTTTATTTCGAACAAGCTTAAAAAAAGGTGTGCGGAAATCGTCGGTTTCCGCACACCTCTGCTTCAGGGCTTGATTCGGGACAAGCTTAAAAAAAGGTGTGCGGAAATCGTCGATTTCCGCACACCTCTGCTTCAGGGCTTGATTCCGGACAAGCTTAAAAAAAGGTGTGCGGAAATCGTCGATTTCCGCACACCTCTGCTTCCGGGCTTGATTCCGGACAAGCTTAAAAAAAGGTGTGCGGAAATCGTCGATTTCCGCACACCTCTGCTTAGATTTTATTTCGAACAAGCTTAAAAAAAGGTGTGCGGAAATCGTCGATTTCCGCACACCTCTGCTTCAGGGCTTGATTCGGGACAAGCTTAAAAAAAGGTGTGCGGAAATCGTCGATTTCCGCACACCTCTGCTTCCGGGCTTGATTCCGGACAAGCTTAAAAAAAGGTGTGCGGAAATCGTCGATTTCCGCACACCTCTGCTTCAGGGCTTGATTCCGGACAAGCTTAAAAAAAGGTGTGCGGAAATCGTCGATTTCCGCACACCTCTGCTTAGGATTTTATTTCGAACAAGCTTAAAAAAGGTGTGCGGAAATCGTCGATTTCCGCACACCTCTGCTTCAGGGCTTGATTCCGGACAAGCTTTAAAAAAGGTGTGCGGAAATCGTCGATTTCCGCACACCTCTGCTTAGATTTTATTTCGAACAAGCTTAAAAAAGGTGTGCGGAAATCGTCGATTTCCGCACACCTCTGCTTCAGGGCTTGATTCCGGACAAGCTTAAAAAAAGGTGTGCGGAAATCGTCGATTTCCGCACACCTCTGCTTCAGGGCTTGATTCCGGACAAGCTTAAAAAAAGGTGTGCGGAAATCGTCGATTTCCGCACACCTCTGCTTAGGATTTTATTTCGAACAAGCTTAAAAAAGGTGTGCGGAAATCGTCGATTTCCGCACACCTCTGCTTAGATTTTATTTCGAACAAGCTTAAAAAAAGGTGTGCGGAAATCGTCGATTTCCGCACACCTCTGCTTAGATTTTATTTCGAACAAGCTTAAAAAAAGGTGTGCGGAAATCGTCGATTTCCGCACACCTCTGCTTCAGGGCTTGATTCCGGACAAGCTTAAAAAAAGGTGTGCGGAAATCGTCGATTTCCGCACACCTCTGCTTCAGGGCTTGATTCCGGACAAGCTTAAAAAAGGTGTGCGGAAATCGTCGATTTCCGCACACCTCTGCTTAGGATTTTATTTCGAACAAGCTAAAAAAAGGTGTGCGGAAATCGTCGATTTCCGCACACCTCTGCTTCAGGGCTTGATTCCGGACAAGCTTAAAAAAGGTGTGCGGAAATCGTCGATTTCCGCACACCTCTGCTTAGATTTTATTCCGAACAAGCTTAAAAAAAGGTGTGCGGAAATCGTCGATTTCCGCACACCTCTGCTTAGATTTTATTCCGAACAAGCTTCAAAAAGGTGTGCGGAAATCGTCGATTTCCGCACACCTCTGCTTAGATTTTATTCCGAACAAGCTTAAAAAAGGTGTGCGGAAATCGTCGATTTCCGCACACCTCTGCTTCAGGGCTTTATTTCGAACAAGCTTCAAAAAAAGGTGTGCGGAAATCGTCGATTTCCGCACACCTCTGCTTAGATTTTATTTCGAACAAGCTTAAAAAAAGGTGTGCGGAAATCGTCGATTTCCGCACACCTCTGCTTCAGGGCTTGATTCCGGACAAGCTTAAAAAAGGTGTGCGGAAATCGTCGATTTCCGCACACCTCTGCTTAGATTTTATTTCGAACAAGCTTAAAAAAGGTGTGCGGAAATCGTCGATTTCCGCACACCTCTGCTTCAGGGCTTGATTCCGGACAAGCTTAAAAAAGGTGTGCGGAAATCGTCGATTTCCGCACACCTCTGCTTAGATTTTATTTCGAACAAGGTTAAAAAAAGGTGTGCGGAAATCGTCGATTTCCGCACACCTCTGCTTAGATTTTATTTCGAACAAGCTTAAAAAAAGGTGTGCGGAAATCGTCGATTTCCGCACACCTCTGCTTCAGGGCTTGATTCCGGACAAGCTTAAAAAAAGGTGTGCGGAAATCGTCGATTTCCGCACACCTCTGCTTAGATTTTATTTCGAACAAGCTTAAAAAAGGTGTGCGGAAATCGTCGATTTCCGCACACCTCTGCTTCAGGGCTTGATTCCGGACAAGCTTAAAAAAGGTGTGCGGAAATCGTCGATTTCCGCACACCTCTGCTTAGATTTTATTTCGAACAAGCTTAAAAAAGGTGTGCGGAAATCGTCGATTTCCGCACACCTCTGCTTAGATTTTATTTCGAACAAGCTTAAAAAAAGGTGTGCGGAAATCGTCGATTTCCGCACACCTCTGCTTCAGGGCTTGATTCCGGACAAGCTTAAAAAAAGGTGTGCGGAAATGGTCGATTTCCGCACACCCCTGCTTCAGGGCTTGATTCCGGACAAGCTTAAAAAGGTGGTGCGGAAATCGTCGATTTCCGCACACCTCTGCTTAGATTTTATTTCGAACAAGCTTAAAAAAAAGGTGTGCGGAAATCGTCGATTTCCGCACACCTCTGCTTCAGGGCTTGATTCCGGACAAGCTTAAAAAAAGGTGTGCGGAAATCGTCGATTTCCGCACACCTCTGCTTAGATTTTATTTCGAACAAGCTTAAAAAAAGGTGTGCGGAAATCGTCGATTTCCGCACACCTCTGCTTCAGGGCTTGATTCCGGACAAGCTTAAAAAAGGTGTGCGGAAATCGTCGATTTCCGCACACCTCTGCTTAGATTTTATTTCGAACAAGCTTAAAAAAAGGTGTGCGGAAATCGTCGATTTCCGCACACCTCTGCTTCAGGGCTTGATTCCGGACAAGCTTAAAAAAGGTGTGCGGAAATCGTCGATTTCCGCACACCTCTGCTTAGATTTTATTCCGAACAAGCTTAAAAAGGTGTGCGGAAATCGTCGATTTCCGCACACCTCTGCTTAGGATTTTATTCCGAACAAGCTTAAAAAGGTGTGCGGAAATCGTCGATTTCCGCACACCTCTGCTTAGATTTTATTTCGAACAAGCTTAAAAAAAGGTGTGCGGAAATCGTCGATTTCCGCACACCTCTGCTTAGATTTTATTTCGAACAAGCTTAAAAAAGGTGTGCGGAAATCGTCGATTTCCCGCACACCTCTGCTTAGATTTTATTTCGAACAAGCTTAAAAAAAGGTGTGCGGAAATCGTCGATTTCCGCACACCTCTGCTTAGATTTTATTTCGAACAAGCTTAAAAAGGTGTGCGGAAATCGTCGATTTCCGCACACCTCTGCTTCAGGGCTTGATTCCGGACAAGCTTAAAAAAAGGTGTGCGGAAATCGTCGATTTCCGCACACCTCTGCTTCAGGGCTTGATTCCGGACAAGCTTAAAAAAAGGTGTGCGGAAATCGTCGATTTCCGCACACCTCTGCTTCAGGGCTTTATTTCGACCCAGCTATATCTCGCTTACTCTCTCCCTCCGTTTCTCTCGTCCGATCGCTCTCTATATCTCGCTTACTCTCTCCCTCGGTTTCTCTAGTCCGATCGCTCTCTATATCTCGCTTACTCTCTCCCTCCGTTTCTCTAGTCCGATCGCTCTTTATCTCTCGCTTACTCTCTCGCCCTCCGTTTCTCTAGTCCGATCGCTCTCTATATCTCGCTTACTCTCTCGCCTTGTGGCAACCTGTATACACAGCTTCCCGGCCGACGCAGCATTTCTGTGGCCCCGTCGGAGTAGGCCAGCAGAACTATACGTCTTCTCCTCTGTACGTTCGTAGCTAACAATACTGAATGTATAGAGAATAAATTGTGAATACGCTGTCTTCTTATATAGATTAGAGAGATACCTACTTTATTACTGTTACTTATTATATAGATAGCAATAGGGGGGAGAGAGGAGAGAGATAATAAGTCGAGGAGAGCTAACTAGAGGTAACGGTCTAAGGCATACTTGGAGGAGGGCCTTTCAGCCATATTCGAGGAGGGAGTCCCATGGGACTGTCCAGGGGAGGGAATCCGGGGAAAAGTGGGCGGAACCATTAGAGAGGTGGGAAGCTGTGTATACAGGTTGCCACAGAGTTGTTAGCATACATATTTTTGAAGCAAGCGCGATGACGGTTCACGGATGATTAGGCGAATCAGATGAGGCATCGAGTGGTCATCACGGCCATGGGGTGCCTGACGCCTTTGGAAGGGAAAAGCCGCGCTTTGGTCAGGGTTGGAGTGAGGGCAGGTATGTCTTGAAAGAAGCTTCAGTTCATTGAATATTTAGATCGGCGTTGAGGCACAATGCTCAACTTGGATTCGTCGTCGGCCAAATCGCTGAAGAAACGCCCGGCTTTGAAAGGTGGACGCCCGGGCAACGGCGAGAAATGAGTAGAACAAGTCAGCTGGCGCTATTGGCTGCCGAAGAGGTATTCTAGGCCGAACGGATAGCAATCCTCTATCTTTTGTCGTCATTAATAATTTTAGTGTCTCGAACAAGCCGGATTCGACGATTCTTTCGACCACACGGAGACGCTGGTAAATGTGGGAACTGGAGTTGCAGACCTGGAACACATTGGCGAGGCGACGAAACTGGTAGTCTTGGCTTCTATTGCCTTCATTTATCCGATTCCGCCAGATTGCTAGCGGGCAAGCCCGTCGAGTCTCACCATACTTTGTGCCGAGAATCCTCAACAATCTACCGACAGGCTACATTTGTATGAAGTAAATTCTAGCGCGTATCGGAGTTTCGAATAGCGTTCAGCTCCCGGTGTAATTCGGCTTTTTCCTCACCTCGAAGAATTAAACTCCATTTTGCAGATACGGTATGAAGGGCGGCGCGGAGAGCGCTGCGACGGCATGTGCTACGGGCGTACATTGTATCGGCAGTGCCTTCCGCTCGATACGTCACGGTTACTCGAGACGTGCACTGGACGGCGGGTCTGAGGCTGCCGTCACCCAACTGGGCCTCATCGGTTTCGATAGGTATCCATTGAAAAAGTTCTGTAAAGCATGATTGTGTAGAATGCGAGCCCTGGCCCGTGGCGACGATCCCACGATCTCGTGCCCCTTTGACAACGGCAGAAGCGGGTTCGTAATGGCTGAAGGTGCAGGGATATTGATGCTGGAAAAGTGAGCCCGCTAGTTCCAATTTTGTGACCGTGATTTTTGAAAGGCTGGAAGATGCGCAAGAACGTGGTGCTGCAATACTTGCTGAAATTGAGGGCTATGGTTGGTCACCGTTTCTTGGCTCTATAATTTATTTTGAAAGGTCTCTTCTGACTGTTATCACATCTCATCACCGGACCCAAGCGGCATTGGGGCACGGCTCAGCATGGAAAGAGCGTTAGAAGACTCTGGGTGCGTAATCAGAATTGAAGATTTCTTGATTTTGTGGACGCCTTGAACTCGCTGGAACGCCAAAAAACGAAACACGCGTTTTTAGGGCCTCCACCGCCGAAATCGGTTACGTGAACGCCCATGCTACTTCAACGCCAACAGGTGATGGCATCGAGGCCAAAGCCGTCGGTGACGTCTTCAAAGCAAATCCCGTGACCGTCAGCAGTATAAAAGGTCAGCACCTTTACAGTTACCTTTAATTTCGAATTCAGGCCATCTTGGGCATCTACTGGCCGCAGCCGGCGCTGTCGAATCGATCGCTACGGTTCTGTCGATGAACAACCGGTTGATCCCCGGGAATCTGAACTTGAACAAAACAGATTTGATAACGGAGATAGTTAGGTTCGTGGTTTCTCGTATTCCAATACGTTATTCTCAGAATACCAAATACCAACGTACAATGGAACGATCTCCCTTCGAAAGCGATCGTCAATTCTTTTGGCTTTGGCGGCACCAACGCTCCGCTCATTCTTTCCCCGGTTAAATAATCATTTTGAGATCTTCGACATCTGCGATTTCAAACTCATTTTATTATAAAAACTTCATGTATAAAACGAGAAACAATGAACCAAAGGTGCGTCAGTGAGAAAAATACAACAACAGATAACATTCATTAAAAGTCACAGGTGTAAACAATGAAAAGCAAAACTATGTTGGTGCCCATCAACACGCTAGTTAGACTAATATTTACGAGAGAAAATTGTGGGTCACAGGAAAAGACAAGTCTTCTAAAGCCTTTTAAAGTCAAGCCAGTCGTCCCCATCGTTAGACGGCTGTTTTCGCGGATGTCGATGAGAACTGCTGGGCACTTCGTCGTAGTCGTTTCCCTATTCAAGCGAATTCAAAATAATTTGAAGGTGATTACCGGAAAGATATTTGCCATGTCGCGGTAGCGCTTGTTTGAGTTGCCGAGAAAAGCCGGCTGTTTCGGAGTCCTGGATAGCACATCGCGACCTAAACCCGATAAATCGAGAGGGAAATTCTATCTCGAGGGAAAGGAAATGCAGAAACCTGTTATCCATCACATTGTCAAAGTCCTGGGAATCGTTGTGACCGGGGTCAGATGGAAGAGATCGCTCTAAAAGTCAGAATCAAAAAAATATTCATCACGATGCAAAAACCTCGCATGGGGGCGACGCGGAATGAGCTGGAATGGTCGTATGAGGCGAAATCTTGATTTTGATCGAATTGTGCGTCGTCGTGGGCAGAAGAAGGTTGAGTGCCTGAAATTATCAATCAAAGGACGCTAAACACAAACCGATAATTTCGTCTGGAACCGACTGAAACCAGAGCTGAACCTCATTTGAAAACTATACCTAATTCATGGTCATCCAAATGTAATGTTCTCATCTCATCATCATTCAATGCTTTTTCGACTTGCGGCGTCGAGCCAATGTCTCCATATCGTCCGGCCTCTGGCGTCCCTGGCGTACCAGGCGTACTAAAGCACTTTGTGGGAATGAGACGAGCATTATTACCTTGGTGAACTGAACAGATCCGCTTCGTCGAGACTAAATACAAATAGTGCACGAAAAATGGGACATACGTTTGATTTACTATGCCTTGAGCTGCCAGCTGGTCTTCTTCATCAAAACATTTTCGCCACGTTCCGCCATGAAGTCACTGCAAAGATTTTTTTAGGCGATATATAGAAAATTACCATTTATCACCCCATCCAGCTCAAATAATGATGTTTTGTCGTGCAGTATCGCTCTCTATCTCTCGCTTACTCTCGCCCTCCGTTGCTCTCGTCCGATCGCTCTCTATATCTCGCCTACTCCCTCCCTCCGTTTCTCTCGTCCGATCGCTCTCTATATCTCGCTTACTCTCTCCCTCCATTTCTCTCGTCCGATCGCTCTCTATCTCTCGCTTACTCTTCCCTCCGTTTCTCTCGTCCGATCGCTTTCTATCTCACGCTTACTCTCTCCCTCCGTTTCTCTCGTCCGATCGCTCTCTATCCTCTCGCTTACTCTCTCCCTCCGTTTCTCTCGTCCGATCGCTCTCTATCTCTCGCTTACTCTCTCGCCCTCCGATGCTCTCGTCCGATCGCTCTCTATCTCTCGCTTACTCTCTCGCCCTCCGTTTCTCTCGTCCGATCGCTCTCTATCTCTCGCTTACTCTCTCGCCCTCCGTTTCTCTCGTCCGATCGCTCTCTATATCTCGCTTTACTCTCTCCCTCCGTTTCTCTCGTCCGAACGCTCTCTATCTCTCGCGTACTCTCTCGCCCTCCGATGCTCTCGTCCGATCGCTCTCTATCTCTCGCTTACTCTCTCGCCTTTGTGGCAACCTGTATACACAGCTTCCCGGCCGACGCAGCATTTCTGTGGCCCCGTCGGAGTAGGCCAGCAGAACTATACGTCTTCTCCTCTGTACGTTCGTAGCTAACAATACTGAATGTATAGAGAATAAATTGTGAATACGCTGTCTTCTTATATAGATTAGAGAGATACCTACTTTATTACTGTTACTTATTATATAGATAGCAATAGGGGGGAGAGAGGAGAGAGATAATAAGTCGAGGAGAGCTAACTAGAGGTAACGGTCTAAGGCATACTTGGAGGAGGGCCTTTCAGCCATATTCGAGGAGGGAGTCCCATGGGACTGTCCAGGGGAGGGAATCCGGGGAAAAGTGGGCGGAACCATTAGAGAGGTGGGAAGCTGTGTATACAGGTTGCCACAGAGTTGTTAGCATACATATTTTTGAAGCAAGCGCGATGACGGTTCACGGATGATTAGGCGAATCAGATGAGGCATCGAGTGGTCATCACGGCCATGGGGTGCCTGACGCCTTTTGGAAGGGGAAAAGCCGCGCTTTGGTCAGGGTTGAGTGAGGGCAGGTATGTCTTGAAAGAAGCTTCAGTTCATTGAATATTTAGATCGGCGTTGAGGCACAATGCTCAACTTGGATTCGTCGTCGGCCAAATCGCTGAAGAAACGCCCGGCTTTGAAAGGTGGACGCCCGGGCAACGGCGAGAAATGAGTAGAACAAGTCAGCTGGCGCTATTGGCTGCCGAAGAGGTATTCTAGGCCGAACGGATAGCAATCCTCTATCTTTTGTCGTCATTAATAATTTTAGTGTCTCGAACAAGCCGGATTCGACGATTCTTTCGACCACACGGAGACGCTGGTAAATGTGGGAACTGGAGTTGCAGACCTGGAACACATTGGCGAGGCGACGAAACTGGTAGTCTTGGCTTCTATTGCCTTCATTTATCCGATTCCGCCAGATTGCTAGCGGGCAAGCCCGTCGAGTCTCACCCATACTTTGTGCCGAGAATCCTCAACAATCTACCGACAGGCTACATTTGCATGAAGTAAATTCTAGCGCGTATCGGAGTTTCGAATAGCGTTCAGCTCCAGGTGTAATTCGGCTTTTCCTCACCTCGAAGAATTAAACCCCATTTTGCAGATACGGTATGAAGGGCGGCGCGAGAGCGCTGCGACGGCATAGTGCTACGGGCGTACATTGCATCGGCAGTGCCTTCCGCTCGATACGTCACGGATTACTCGAGACGTGCGCTGGACGGCGGGTCTGAGGCCGCCGTCACCCAACTGGGCCTCATCGGTTTCGATAGGTATCCATTGAAAAAGTGCTCTGTAAAGCATGATTGTGTAGAATGCGAGCCCTGGCCCGTGGCGACGATCCCACGATCTCGTGCCCCTTTGACAACGGCAGAAGCGGGTTCGTAATGGCTGAAGGTGCAGGGATATTGATGCTGGAAAAGTGAGCCCGCTAGTTCCAATTTTGTGACCGTGATTTTTGAAAGGCTGGAAGATGCGCAAGAACGTGGTGCTGCAATACTTGCTGAAATTGAGGGCTATGGTTGGTCACCGTTTCTTGGCTCTATAATTTATTTTGAAAGGTCTCTTCTGACTGTTATCACATCTCATCACCGGACCCAAGCGGCATTGGGGCACGGCTCAGCATGGAAAGAGCGTTAGAAGACTCTGGGTGCGTAATCAGAATTGAAGATTTCTTGATTTTGTGGACGCCTTGAACTCGCTGGAACGCCAAAAAACGAAACACGCGTTTTTAGGGCCTCCACCGCCGAAATCGGTTACGTGAACGCCCATGCTACTTCAACGCCAACAGGTGATGGCATCGAGGCCAAAGCCGTCGGTGACGTCTTCAAAGCAAATCCCGTGACCGTCAGCAGTATAAAAGGTCAGCACCTTTACAGTTACCTTTAATTTCGAATTCAGGCCATCTTGGGCATCTACTGGCCGCAGCCGGCGCTGTCGAATCGATCGCTACGGTTCTGTCGATGAACAACCGGTTGATCCCCGGGAATCTGGAAACTTGAACAAAACAGATTTGATAACGGAGATAGTTATGTTCGTGGTTTCTCGTATTCCAAATACGTTATTCCCTGAATACCAAATACCAACGTACAATGGAACGATCTCCTTCGAAAGCGATCGTCAATTCTTTTGGCTTTATGGCAATTCAACGCTCCGCCTATTCTTTTTCCGGTTAAATAATCATTTTGAGATCTTCACATCTGGCATTTCAAACTCATTTTATTATGAAAACTTCATGTATTAAACGAGAAACAATGAACCAAAGGTGCGTCAGTGAGAAAAATACAACAACAGATAACATTCATTAAAAGTCACAGGTGTAAACAATGAAAAGCAAAACTATGTTGGTGCCCATCAACACGCTAGTTAGACTAATATTTACGGGAGAAAATTGTGGGTCACAGGAAAAGACAAGTCTTCTAAAGCCTTTTAAAGTCAAGCCAGTCGTCCCCATCGTTAGACGGCTGTTTTCGCGGATGTCGATGAGAACTGCTGCACAATTTCGTCGTAGTCGTTTCCCTATTCAAGCGAATTCAAAATAATTTGAAGGTGATTACCGGAAAGATATTTGCCATGTCGCGGTGAAGCGCTTGTTTGAGTTGCCGAGAAAAGCCGGCTGTTTCGGAGTCCTGGATAGCACATCGCGACCTAAACCCGATAAATCGAGAGGGAAATTGTATCTCAAGGGAAAGGGAAATGTAGAAACCTGTTATCCATCACATTGTCAAAGTCCTGGGAATCGTTGTGACCGGGGCCGATGGAAGAGATCGTCGAAAAGTCAGAATCAGAAAATATTCATCGATGATGCAAAAACCTCGCATGGGGCGACGCGGAATGAGCTGGAATGGTGGTCGTATGAGGCGAAATCTTGATTTTGACTGAATTGTGCGTCGTCGTGGGCAGAAGAAGGTTGAGTGCCTGAAATTATCAATCAAAAGACGCTAAACACAAACCGATAATTTCTGTCTGGAACTGACTGAAACCAGAGCTGAAACCTCATTTGAAAACTATACCTAATTCATGGTCATCCAAATGTAATGTTCTCATCTCATCATCATTCAATGCTTTTTCGACTTGCGGCGTCGAGCCAATGTCTCCATATCGTCCGGCCTCTGGCGTCCCTGGCGTACCAGGCGTACTAAAGCACTTTGTGGGAATGAGACGAGCATTATTACCTTGGTGAACTGAACAGATCCGCTTCGTCGAGACTAAATACAAATAGTGCACGAAAAATGGGACATACGTTTGATTTACTATGCCTTGAGCTGCCAGCTGGTCTTCTTCATCAAAAACATTTTCGCCACGTTCCGCCATGAAGTCACTGCAAAGATTTTTTAGGCGATATATAGAAAATTACCATTTATCACCCCCATCCAGCTCAAATAATGATGTTTTGTCGTGCAGTATCGCTCTCTATCTCTCGCTTACTCTCTCGCCCTCCGTTGCTCTCGTCCGATCGCTCTCTATATCTCGCCTACTCCCTCCCTCCGTTTCTCTCGTCCGATCGCTCTCTATATCTCGCTTACTCTCTCCCTCCATTTCTCTCGTCCGATCGCTCTCTATCTCTCGCTTACTCTTCCCTCCGTTTCTCTCGTCCGATCGCTTTCTATCTCACGCTTACTCTCTCCCTCCGTTTCTCTCGTCCGATCGCTCTCTATCTCTCGCTTACTCTCTCCCTCCGTTTCTCTCGTCCGATCGCTCTCTATCTCTCGCTTACTCTCTCGCCCTCCGATGCTCTCGTCCGATCGCTCTCT
>CATQJA010002395.1:0-19082 GCA_958295435.1 Mesorhabditis spiculigera
TGTCGCCGTTTGTGGATATCATCACTTCGGAAACGGTGATTTCGAGTGCGGTTATGAGCACCGTATCAACCCGAAGCGTCAGTGTAAGTCCCTGATCTGCTACACAGAGGGAAATCCACCGGGTTTTCGCCGCCCGGCCGCCGCCATTTGGCTTTCGCCGCCCGGCGGCCGGGACTTCGCCGCTGTTTCGCCGGGACGTGTCGGCGAAAGAGCGGCGAAGACCCGGCGGCCGGGCGGCGAGAGCCAGATCGCGGCGGCCGCGACTTGGCCGGCTGGCCGCCGCTACTTCGCCGCGATTTCGCCGCCGTCGATAGGAAAGCCACGGATAATTAGCTCAAACGCGCATTACTTTTTGAATTTCACAATTTCTCCCAAATTACTTAGTTTTCTTTCCAAGTTTCTCAATTTACTTGTAATAATTTGTATTTTATCAATTGCTCTAGGAACGAACTAGTTTTATACGAAAATTACGACAATTCTCAAGGATTATGACGAATTTAGCCTCAAGTCACTGAGGTTGAAGATACAGCTAGAAAAACTTTCGAAATCTTTTAGAATGCTGATGGCAGGTAAGAGTTAATTAGTTTTTAGCAGAGGGTTTATGTGGCAACAGAGAACTAGCATAGGTAAGTTTTTGAGTTCCTGGCAGATAATTATCGGTAAGTTTTTATCGTTTTGTTTATTTAGCCGTTAGGAAAGTGTCATATGATCCTCCGGTAAGGGGTTTGATTGTCGTTTTAGGCTCTCTACACACAAAATTGTTCGTTTTTGCAAAAACTGCCACTTTCCATCTGGTTCGTTTCAATTGTGCAATTGGTTTGATGAAAATTCCATTGTTTGAGAGGAAATCGAAATTTTTGCAGATTTTAGTGACCAAAATAAGCTGAGACTGTGTAGCATAACATTTCCTTTATCGTTGGTAGTTATATGAGATTGTCCTAGCCGACGGAATAGACAAGCTGTAAGTTTAGACAAGTTTCGGAGTTGTTGAGGGCGAGTTGTGTGCGTGTGTGATGTTTTTGAATTCTACACGGAAGAGAATTGGCGGGGTTCGCGCGAGGTCGGCGAGGGGGTTTCGGCAGTACTGCCCCGCCACGGATAAAGGTAAGGGCCAACCCCCGGGGAAACCCTGCCAACCCCCTCGCCGACTCCGCCAACCCCCTCGCCGACCCCGCCGAACCCCCGCGCAAACTCCGCCGAACACCGCCAAACCCCCTCGCAGACCCCGCCGAACCCCCTCGCAGACCTCGCCGAACCCCCTCGCAGACCCCGCCAAACCCCCTCGCAGACCCCGCCAAACCCCCTCGCAGACCCCGCAGAACCCCCGCGCAGACCTCGCTGAACCCCCACGCAGACCCCGCCGAATCCTGCATTTCTTTTGCTTTACCTAGGCTTTTCCTTTGTATATCCCGTGCATTTGCATACCAATCAAGCATATATAGGCACGAATATATTTATCTTACATCATACAAACATCAACTATAATAATTTTGTTGTGGTCTCCGTCTGTCTGTGTGAAGCCGAATTCAACTCGAAGGGGAAAGGAGCTAGAGCTTAGCTCTCTTCGGATTCGGATAGAGCGTGGTCAGAAACCCCCAAACTGATAAAAAAATTACGAAAAAGTTTTTGTTTAAATTATTAAAATTAACTTTGAAAGTGGCGCCTTAATAAAACGAGTGGGGGCCCCTCTCCCCGGGAGGCCACGCCCCCTTTCTCTTCGCCCCTCTTCCCCAGGCCCCTTTGCGCGCCCAGATGCCTTTTTGAGTTACTTTAATACTTTTAATACTTTTTAATTATGTTAATTAATTATTTAAATTATTGAAAGTATCTAAAGCCATCAGGAAGGTATTGAGGTAGTTTTTGAAGGGGATTTCAGCCATGGGGGTATCTGAAGCCATCAGGGAGGTATCTAAGTAGTTTTGAAGGGGATTTCAGCCATGGGGGGTATCTGAAGCCATCGGGAAGGGATTTAGGTAGTTTTTGAAGGGGATTTCAGCCATGGGGGGTATCTGAAGCCATCAGGAAGGTATTTAGGTAGTTTTTGAAGGGGATTTCAGCCATGGGGGGTATCTGAAGCCATCAGGGAGGTATCTAAGTAGTTTTTGAAGGGGATTTCAGCCATGGGGGTATCTGAAGCCATCAGGAAGGTATTGAGGTAGTTTTTGAAGGGGATTTCAGCCATGGGGGGTATCTGAAGCCATCAGGGAAGGTATTTAGGTAGTTTTTGAAGGGATTTCAGCCATGCAGGGTATCTGAAGCCATCAGGGAGGTATCTAAGTAGTTTTTGAAGGGGATTTCAGCCATGGGGGTATCTGAAGCCATCAGGGAGGTATCTAAGTAGTTTTTGAAGGGGATTTCAGCCATGGGGGGTATCTGAAGCCATCAGGAAGGTATTGAGGTAGTTTTTGAAGGGGATTTCAGCCATGGGGGTATCTGAAGCCATCAGGGAGGTACTCTAAGTAGTTTTTGAAGGGGATTTCAGCCATGGGGGTATCTGAAGCCATCAGGGAGGTATTTAGGGTAGTTTTTGAAGGGGATTTCAGCCATGGGGGTATCTGAAGCCATCAGGAAGGTATTTAGGTAGTTTTTGAAGGGGATTTCAGCCATAGGGGGTATCTGAAGCCATCAGGAAGGGATTTAGGTAGTTTTTGAAGGGATTTCAGCCATGGGGGGTATCTGAAGCCATCAGGAAGGTATTTAGGTAGTTTTTGAAGGGGATTTCAGCCATGGGGGGTATCTGAAGCCATCGGGAAGGGATTTAGGTAGTTTTTGAAGGGGATTTCAGCCATGGGGGGTATCTGAAGCCATCAGGAAGGTATTTAGGTAGTTTTTTGAAGGGGGATTTCAGCCATGGGGGGTATCTGAAGCCATCGGGAAGGGGTTTAGGTAGTTTTTGAAGGGGATTTCAGCCATGGGGGGTATCTGAAGCCATCAGGGAGGTATTTTGGTAGATTTTTAACGGAATTTCGACCCGGAGGGGTATCTGAAGCCATCGGGAAGGTAGCTATGTTTTTGTGGGGGGTTGGCTAGAGGAGGTATCTGAAGCCATCAGTGTAGTTATTGCCATGAAGGCATCAGCGTAAGGTAGGGATTAAATGTGGTGGTGTAGAATATGGAGGGTGGCCCGAAGTCCAGCCGATTGCAGTCGCGAAGCGGCTGTAATCGGCTGGTTATAGCACATATCACACGCAGGGAAAGCAGCAATACGTAAATCACAATGTGAAAATATAGAAAAAAGTGGTAAAAATATGCAATCCGTTAAAAGTAATGTAAAACCTATATTAAAAATACTTCCCGGTTTCCTAGTCGGCCGTGCGTCGTTGCGTAGAATTGCATGGGCCGCTGCCATCGGGTTTCCGCGCTGGTTGCGCCGCCCTGCAAAAAAAAACATTGTACAAAAATTAAAGCACCAATAAAAATGGCAACCTAAAGTTAGAGCGTTTTGTAAATATCGAGCGGTTTGCAAAAAGCATCTTGCATAAACGCTATGTTAAATACTTTTGCGAAACCAAATCAAAAGAAAGTATATTATCACGAAAAGTTAGAAATAAAAGTTATAAAAGGAAAAGTATTTGCTCAAATGAGCTAAATTAGTTCAATTAATTTATGTATTTTTGTACGATTTTCTTCCTGCTAATATTATATTTATCAAAAACGCTAGATAATTAAAAAGGCGCTCGGCTTTTACAACGGTTTGGCATTTACAAAACGTCGTGCGCTCCAACTTTACAAGTTTCATAAAAACTAATCCAAGGAAAACGAACCTGCATTCTTTGAGAGCCATGTTCCTTCTTCTTGTGCAGCCTTGACTTTCCAGTGCGCGATGCGCCTTTCGATGTACTTGGCGGCGACACCGGTACCTATACAACACAAATTAATAACCAAAAGTGTGTAATACCTTCTCTATCGCGATGTATCCGTCGTGTTGTAGCTTGACACGGGCCTGCATGCGATTTACTAGAATACCTATTAAAGAAAACCGAAGATCTAAAACGTACCACTCATGCCAAGTCCTCGGCCGGCATCTCTTAGCTTTCTTTGAACGTCACTGTCCTTTTAATTCGCCCTACAATATTAAAGATTGGGTGCTTCCAGGTTATCGGGGGCCGTTATCTTAGCGGGGGAGGGGGAAAGTAGTGAAATTCTTTTTGTTTAGCTTATACCTGGCTAATAACAAATGTTTACTCCGTTAAAATAGTGTTTTTAGTAGTTGCGATAGGTAAAATTATAAGAAATTGATATTCCTGTCACAAAATATAAGGTTTTGGCTCATCTTCAACGATTTTTCATACAATGCAAACAAAAAAAAAACAAATTTCAACCTGTTTTATGATGTTTTTATCGATTACGACCTCCGCTAATTGTCCAAAAACACTAAACGTCAAGTACAGGTCCATAAAACCAAGAAAAACTTTATGATTGGACCCGCATGTGATGATAGAAAAAATTTGGCTACTGCCCCCACTAAAATGACCACCTCCCGATAAACTGGAAGCACAAAAGTTTGCCAGAAACCTAATTGCGAACCTTTTTATTGGGTAGCTTCGAAACGGGCTTGGCTTCAGACTTGAACGGCGAGGCAACGTGTTGGTTCCCAGAACGGCGCCAGTTTTTTACCTAAATGGAACGTTGTATACCTGTCTTTCCATCGATTCCGTCGCTTCAGGCGCCTTCCTTGAACTAAAAGAATAGATTAGTAGAAAACGATAAGCACCAACCGTAGAAACAGAAACATCTACGTTTGTTCCAGCTTCAGCCGCGCCCTCGCTCGCGTCGCAATACCTGGAAAAGTGTGGATTAGATTTGAAAAACGCCAACGAATCCAAAGAAACGTAGGTTGGAGGCAAAGGAAAAGAAAACTTATCAACAAAACCGCCAATTACACTAAAAAGCAAAAAGACCTCTGCGAAATTATTCAAAACCGGCAAAGAATATCAATTTCGAGTCAATTATGCATTATTTTATCATTAGCAACCAAACACTATCGAAAATAAAGACAAAATGGTAATAAAAAAGAAGAAAAACGATAAAAACTGTATCTTTTTGACGAAAAATTTCTAAGTCCGAGATTCCAACGCTGGAATACTGTTTACGAAACCGCCGGGTTCGCGCAGACCTGGCCCAGGTCTGCCGACTGCGCCCAGGCTGTTCCCCGGGTTGCCCGGGTTCCGCGGAGTCTGCGAACCCCGCCGAACCCGGGGAACCTAGGCAAAGGCTCGGAAAAAACCCCGCGGGGTAAGGGGCCAACCTACGGGAACCCCTCCAATTTTCTTCCGTGCTAATAACCATCGGTCAGGTTATAATGATTAGCCCGCACACGCACTGCCTGTAAGTTCGATACAACAACTCGCATGGATAGATTCAGCGGCTATTATAATAACAAAATAAACTTTCAGGTGGCTGTTATTCCATGAGCTGATGATGACGGCGTCCGCCGACTCGGTGAGAAATGGTGAGTCCGGGTAAGTGAAATAAGATATTAATAGTGAAACAAAATTCAAAGCTCTTTGGAAGCATAAATTTCTGGCAAAAGGTGTGCAGCCCATTAAAAATTAAATACTTTAAGCTAGAAATCAAAACAGTAACCAAAATAAGCGATATTTCAGGCTACGCGGCCTTCTTCACCAGTTCCAGCTTGATATGGATCAAGAACCTTAGGAAGAAACCACGGAATACTACTCGAAATAGAATATTAACAATATAAACCGTTAATAATCAATAAGGCGGCGATAGCGGCGAAATCCCGGCGAAGTAGCGGCCAGCATTTCGCCGCCCGGCCGCCGCCACTTCGCCGCCAGGCCGCCGCCCGGCGGGCCGCCGGCCGCCGCCTGGACGCCGCCTGTTGCCGCCCGGCCGCCGCCGGCCGCCGGGCGGCGGCCTGGCGGCGAAATGTCGGCGAAGTACCGGCGGCCGGGCGGCGGAAACCCGGGAACTTCCCTCTGTGTATTAGAAGCACGCGCCAGTCGTGAAAAACCGGTTCTTTAGGATCCCCGGGGGGGAAAGTATTCCCTGGGGGAAACCAATTTTTCCTGGTGGTCCCGGTTGACCTAGTAATCAAATATAAAGTGTTTTCGAATATAGTTTTGTGGGGTAAGTTTTAACTATATTTAAAGCAGAATAACTTTCAGAAAAATTCAGAAAAATCGTTTGAAAAAGTCGAAAATTTAATCATTTTGGGTCTATTTTCGACCTAATTTTTAATTTTTACATTTTTTTTGGTTAAAATGTGTGTAGTTTTTATGCAAAGGGATAGTTAAAACACTTTAAAAACGCATCCGCACTTTATACAGAAAATCTAGGCTTTCGTCCGAAAAAATTTGTTTTCCCCCGGGAATACTCCCCCCCGGTCCCCCAAAGAACCGAAAAACCTACTGGTAATGTTGTAAGTTTTAGGCAGGAAAAACACAAACAACAACCACCACAACAACTACGAAGACCACCCCCAATGCTATAACAAAAAAGACGACCAAGGCAACAAAAAAGACCACAAAAGCAACAACCAGAAAGACAACGACGAAAAAGGCGACAACTACGGTTTCTTGGTAGTACGACAATTTAAAGGAACTCTAGAAAAAGTGCACTACGTACTGGGGCGAGTGGGGGAGCGTGGAGCGCACTGCACTCTGGTAGTTGTGGAAACCGGGCGCGGACTAACGCGGAAGAAGCCATGCGTCTCCACCCGGACCCGCTTACCGCCATCGGTCGTTGGTGGTTGGGAACGTATCAACTAAACCCATTCCAGGATCTTTCAAAAAAGTGTCCAGTAGCAGCTTCAATTTTTAGTGGAGCACCGCAGACACAGATCAAGGCATGCCCATCCGCACTGTGTCCTCGCCTGTGGGGCAGACCGGGTTGCGATTGTGGCGGTGCCAACGTGGCCTACCAATGCAGCGAGATATGGATCAAGCCGTAATTAATATTCATGAATATTCAATAAATTTGTCACTATTCCCGTAGTTCGTCAGAGGCTTAAAGCTGAAAGAGAGGGAGGGAGAGAGAGAGAGAGTAGAGAGAGAGACGAGAAACGGAGCCGAAAGTGATAGAAATATTCGTAAGTGGTACATGAAGCGGAAGTAAAGTATAAAAAAATAATATAAGTAGAAAAGTAGAATACGATATCCACCTATGCGTGCTCCCAAATAAGTTAGGCGATGGAGGAGGATTCGGAAACTTTAACGGAATCCGTGATTGCGTTCTTGGTGGGACTATGGCTGAATCCGGGCCCAGTCGGCAAAATAAGCCTGATCATATCGGCCGACTTTCTCCGAGACTTTCCTTCGGCTTCAGCCTTGTCACTTGGTGCAAGCCGTTGCTCGGTATCTTTTTTCTTTGAATACGGTCTTTGTGGCCACGAACGTAGTCGGAAACCTTTTCCCATTTTACTTTTTCAAAAATTAAAAATATTCCTGTCTGCTGGCCTCGAGAATTTAATGTGGTAAAAGTCCACATGATCGAAATTCTACGTCAGAACTTGCTGGAAGATTCTTTGCACGATTTTAGAAGGCCAAAAGATGCGAAAGCGCCCTGTTCTGATATTTTTCGGATGCTTTCAGAGGCCACCCTTCCTTCCGGCGAGTTGACCGATGTCGTCGTCGTCGCCATCCTCGTCGACCGCGTCGTCGACCAGCCCTGATTTCTTCTTTCGCGCCGATGAACTGATGAAAGATCGTTTTGTGCTAAAGCCAGAGTACCACGATTATGTGAGCGATGCTGCTGAGTCGACAGCCAGCGGTCAGAAATGCTACTTCTGATACTCCGGGGGGAAGGAACTCCGCATATCGCAAAATTCTATCAAAACCTAAGACAACATCGGTTTTTCGACCAGGAAAGCGAAGCTTCGATTTTGACCCAAAATTTCGACTTTTTCAAAATTTTGCAGGGTTTTAGATAGATTTTCTAGTCTAAATATAGCTGTGTATTGCCAAAAACGCTATTAAAGCCTTTGTCATAACTTACCTAGGCCTTTCTAGCGCCATCCCAGAAATAGCCCAGGAACCCTGCGGTACACTTGTTTTGCAGAAACTTCCTTCGTAAGTCGACTGCATTGCTGAACCCTTCTCCTGCAAACGAGTTGGTCGTTTCCGATTTATAATACTTTTGTACATTGAAGGGGCAGGTTTCAATCCGAACCTGTTTATAATGCTGTCCGCAAAAACGTCTAGTCATTTTACCAGAGATATTGTTGCGCTGTTTTTTGTAAAAATAACTCATTTTTTGAGCTAGAAAAACTATTTGAGAAAACGATTGAGGAGTTTTTTCTGAAAGGTCGAAATTTCGGTCATAACCGGCCATTTCCGTCGAGAAATCTCAATCTAGTTTTTGAAATGATTAAGAGAAATAAAAATCAAAACAAAAAATATCGATTTTTTCACCAAAACTTTCCGTTTTCTGACCAGAATGTCGACTTTTTGAACAATTTTTAATTTTTAGATGGTTTTTAGGCCAAATATATATATCGATTAATATAAAAATTTTTGCTGTTTGCTATTTGCGACACTTGGCTATGCGTCTGTTTTTAAGACCTCCAAACTCTTCCCGATGTGCTCTTCCAAGCTGTTGTCTGGCCGCTGGATGCGAAGACGCTGCTCGGCCTCGTTGAAGTCGATGCTGCGATGGAGCTGCGCGTCAAGCGAGCCGCGAAATACTGAGGGATCGTCGACACGGTGCCCGAGGGATACATCGTGGACTACGAATTCGTGCCTTACATCCACGCGCTGTCGTTCCTGAGCAATGCAACAATCGGGAAACGGGACGTGGAGTACATCGACAAACGGGGTGCCACTCACTGCCGCGGCCTCCAAGATTTGCCGCTCGCGCTGCTCCGTATCGTCGCCGACGGCCTGGATGATACGAGCTCTTCCCAGCCGCGAAGATCCTGTTTCCCGCTTTGTCTGTACCGGCCATCTCGTCGGCGAATATTCGTAAGTCGGTAAAAAATGCGCGCGGGAAACGCCAAAGTCCCGAAATCACGACAGATGACAGACGAATGTGATATTTCCGTTGCCTGGCCGTCGGGTTTTGAATGTCGGGATTCTGGCTGTCATGATTTTGGCTGGAATTCAATACCGCATGGCTGATCATGCCGGGACTCGATAACCATTCAAAAATTCGGCGCTTTCGCGTTATCGAGAGGGCTGTAGAAAGCTAATTTTTTTTCATACTTCAAGAAATCCCACTAAAGTAATTGCGAGTATTTTAAAAGCTAATTTTTTTATTAATCTAGACACGTCTAATACCTTAAGTATTTGCAAGATATTTTTGAGTCACATATGATTATGCTTTGACTAGCAAAGCTATCCAAAATTTTGAAAAATTTTTTAAAAGCTCGAAATTTTGTCAAAAAAGGCCATTATTCGTCGAGAAATCGATATTTTTGTCTTTTTTTACGTAAGCGCAATTTCAGGATGACTCGCGTGTCGATCCGCGGCATCCGACAGCCCGACGGATCAAAGAAAACAGTGATCCGTGTCGATCGCCACCTCTACGACGATGTGCTGACGGCGTGGCTGATCAATAATGCAAGGGACCTGGACCAGATTGTATTCGACGCGACGATCACCTACTTCCCCTGAGGGAATCTGCCTCCCCGACTGTGAGCACTGGGAGCTCCTCCCGATTGAGGTGGGAGAAGCGAAGGTCACACGGCTGCAGATCACCCATGGTGATTGCCTATGCCTAAGCCTAAGTTTCAGCCCGCGGTGGGCTGCCCACCTAAGCCAAAGTCTAATCTAAGCCTAAGCCCGCTAAGCCAAGACCTAAGCCAAGCTTAAGCCACGGCCTAAGCCTAAACATAAGCACGCCTAATGCACCTTAGCTAACAGGGGATTTTTTCCGGAAGTACCGTATCTTGCTCTACAGGGCTCGGTGGAAAATTCTGCCAACACCATCGTGTTCCCCGTAGTCGATAACCTGGGGGTAGCCGCGAGCGTTTTTCGAATTTCGAGATCGCGCATTCGCCCTTCCCTTGTAAGCCTAAGCCTAAACCTAAGCCTAAGGCCGCCTAAGTCAAGCCTAAGCCTAAGTCCGAGTGTAGCGCGTTCTAACTTGCAGAAATCTGTCTTTTTACAGAACAAAGATCCGATCTGGCCCGGCCTCATCAACTTGTTCAAGCTGAAGTGCCGGAAGATCCTCCATCTTCGCGGGGAACCTTCCGACGAAGCCATGGCGTGCTGGGGTGACCTGTTGAAGAACGGCGGTGCCACCAACAGGAAGCTGTGTGGCTGGATAACGGCCGAGGTGAAATCTAGAGAAACAAGACGAGCCGCATTTGCAGGTATACCCGCATCGCGACGAATATCTCCGCAAATGCCTTCAACTCATCCCCTTCAACGGTCGGGAGTTGAGCATCATGTGGTCACGCGCACTGTACATCTTCGACGAGCTGATCGACGCCGCTTGCGCAATGCCTCTTCTGAAGGACCAGCGAATCCGGGTAAATAATTCTTCGTGTTTTGGTCAAAACTGTATGAAAATGCCCAAAAGACGGCTAGCCTAAGCTGACTTTGGCGAAACAAGACCTTTACCAATCGCAATATTTTTGAGATCTCTTTCTGGCCGCACCTGAGCCTCGAGCAGCTCATCTACCTCGTGCGCAATCAATTCCGTTGGACAATGGATATCGGGGACGATGAATTTTTCCACGCGTCGCTCGGCAAGAAGCAGCAAATTGACGTCAAGATCGGACGCGAATACCTCTTGATGACGGGACGCGGCTGGTGAAGTGGACAAGAGCCAGGTTGGAAGAGTAGAAAAGGATGAGAAAGGGATATTGTCCGCATTGGCTATTTTTTAGATATAAAAAGTCATTAAAAATTGTAGAAAGTCTCAAAAAGTTCTGGCTTCTCCTCAAAAATCCATGAAAAAAACGAAAAACGGCTAAAATATTCGAATTTTCCAATTTTTTTTTGAACTCATTTCTATAACCTTCTAGTAAACAAAGACTACTAAAGCAATAAATATACGCTATATAGACAAAAAATCAAAATTAGTTTCTTCCCGTTAAAATCCCCCCCGCCCGCTGATAACCCATTACCAAGCCCTTTTCCAGAACCGACTACGCGCCGTTCTTCTTGATGCACCCGACCCGTCGATACGTCTGCTCCGCTGCTCTACTACAAGAATTAAAACATTAATCGCTTTGTATTGATTAATTCGGGTGTGTTGACGAACAATTGTCGTGCGTACATGCATGTGTTTTTTCGGGCTTTACCAAGGAATAAACAGATTTATATTCCCACAATGCACCTGAAAGTTCTTATATTCTGCGTGCACGGCACTCGGCCGAGTCAGTTTCAAACCATAACTTTTTTTCTTGAGAACCCCATCTCGGAAGCTTTTGTAAGCTGTTTTTTGCTACCCCTAAACGTAAAACTTCGCAAAATTTTATTAAAAAAAATGCAAAAATGACGGTTTTTCGACCAAAATCACCGTCTTTGGACCTCAAAGCTCTCGCCTTTTTCAAAAATATGAGCTACTTCTTCTAGCTAGAATATAATTTTATTCTACTAAAAGATACTAAAAGATATAACCACCAGTCGATTACAGTCGCTTCATGACTGCAATCGGCTGACCTTCGGGCCACCCTCCATATTCTACACCACCACATTTAACCCTACCTTACGCTGATGCCTTCATGGCAATAATCACACTGATGGCTTCAGATACCTCCTCTAGCCAACCCCCCACAAAAAGCAGAAGCTACCTTCCCGATGGCTTCAGATACCTCCGGGTCGAAATTCCGCTGAAAAAATCTACCAAAATACCTCCCTTGATGGTTCGATACCCCCATGGCTGAAATCCCTTCAAAACCTAATTAGATACCTCCCTGATGGCTTCAGATATCCCCCATGGCTGAAATCCCTTCAAAACTACCAAAACCTCCCATGGTCAGATACCCCCATGGCTGAAACCTTCAAAACTACCTAAATCCCTTCCCGATGGCTTCAGATACCCCCCATGGCTAAAATCCCTTCAAAAACTACCTAAATACCTTCCTGATGGCTTCAGATACCCCCATGGCTGAAATCCCTTCAAAACTACCTAAATCCCTTCCCGATGGCTTCAGATACCCCATGGCTGAAATCCCTTCAAAACTACCTAAATCCCTTCCCGATGGCTTCAGATACCCCCATGGCTGAAATCCCCTTCAAAACTACCTAAATCCCTTCCCGATGGCTTCAGATACCCCCATGGCTGAAACCCCTTCAAAACTACCTAAATCCCTTCCCGATGGCTTCAGATACCCCCATGGCTGAAATCCCTTCAAAACTACCTAAATCCCTTCCCGATGGCTTCAGATACTTTAAATAATTTAAATAATTAATTAACATAATTAAAAAGTATTAAAAGTATTAAAGTAACTCAAAAAGGCATCTGGGCGCGCGAAGGGGCCTGGGGAAGAGGGGCGAAGAGAAAGGGGGCGTGGCCTCCCGGGGAGAGGGGCCCCCACTCGTTTTATTAAGGCGCCACTTTCAAAGTTAATTTTAATAATTTAAACAAAAACTTTTTCGTAATTTTTTTATCAGTTTGGGGGTTTCTGACGGCGCTCTATCCGAATCCGAAGAGAGCTAAGCTCTAGCTCCTTTCCCCTTCGAGTTGAATTCGGCTTCACACAGACAGACAGACAGACGGAGACCACAGCAAAATTATTATAGTTGATTATGAAAGGACTTCCTATTAGGTTACTGGGCATTTCTAGATTAACAAAAAAAAACTACTTTGAATCCCGGCCGGAAATCGGAATAAAAATCAGCTTACTGGGCGCACTTCCGGAAAAGCAGGAACGAGCCGCCAGCTCTGATCGAATATCATTTTCCGAGTGCTCGCCATGTCGGCGAGTATCTCCTTCTCCTCGTCCGATGTCTCGACCGGGATCGACGCCACGCCGTCCGCATCTCCTGTGACGGCCTCGTGGTGCGTCTCTACCTGCTATGCCTTGACGCCGACCACGTCGCCATCGACCGCCACCTCTCCACCGTCATACTGGTATTATTTTTTCGGGGGTTTTGGGACAACTTTTCGCGAATAACTAGGCATATTTTAGTCACTACTTGCCAATACGTAACTGTTCCCTTATACCAAATTTCAGGAGCGAATTCCTGCCGACGCCGTCCACTTGCATCTCCCTCACGCCATCTATGACACCTTCAACTGGCGTTTCCCCATCTTCTGATGAATGGTATTTTCTTCTGTCATCTGCTTGCGCGATTAAAAATCGCGCGAAACGCGCTCGTCGGTTTGTCGTCATATCACAACGGTTACTTTGAATACGCAGATACGCATGCGATGCTAGCCTACCGCATCTAGGGCTTAAGGTTGTCCTACAGGGCGGAAGGTCACCAAAGGTCGAGTGCAGTCCCAGCCGGTTCTCACCCATTTTGTATCCCGTCCTCCCTGGGCATCTACAGGTGTGTAAAGTATGCCAAAATACTCGCCACAGCAAGACGAACATTTTGGTATACTTTAAATACCTGTAGATGAACAGGGAGCCGAGATACGGTAGGTGGGGTCGGCTGCGGTGGAGGGGGGGTAAACCACTTAAGCCGTCTCGGGTTATCAGGCATCGCACCTCTAGATCTTAACAAGTTTTTTAATGAAAAGTTATCCATATTTTATCTGAAAAAACCAAAATAATAGAAAAGTAGTTAGAAAACATGAAAAACGATTGAAAGCTGCGTGTTTTCAGGGAGTCTCTGCCCAGCGAGGAGCTGGTCGACCTCTCGTGGTCTTCATCTGCCTTCCGCAATCACCACCGGCTCGCTTCGTATGCGAGGTATAAGTCTCTCTCAACTTGGCTTTCACTCGTTTACAAAGCACGTCACGTAAAAATTACTCTTTTAGCTCGTCCTCCTCGGCGACCTCGTCGAGCACGGCGTTGTTCTTCTGGGACGCGTCGGCGCTGGCCGAGGATCATTTCGAGGTGATAGGGTCGGCCCATTACGAAGACCTGAGCGACTTGACGGATACTGGTAGGAGGCGATCGGTTTTTGTGATAATCCGAAGCTTTTTAGGGGCTACGCGATCGATCTCAGTGTACACGGCGGATGTGGAGTCCCTTGATGGGGAAAACGGTAGCGGTTCTTGAAAAATGCTGAACAAACTTTACGGTCCCCAAAGTTCAAAATAAGGTTTTTCGGTTCTTTAGAATTATCGGGGCGGGGGGGGGGCGAAATTTTTTCCTCAGCAACCGGTTTGTGTGTGTCCCTTACTAGAAACAGGAGTAAAACACTCAATTTGCATAACACGAAAAAAATCGTCCTCCTTCCCCGATATTGTGAAAGTACCAAGAACTGTTTCTACTTTTATCAGAGCGGAGAAAAATTTACCGCTTCTCCGTTAAGGGTCCAGAACCCGACATCTAAATTTCCCATTTATTACAATTTTTATAATGGTTGTTCAGCGCTCTCTGCGCTTCCCGACGACCTCTTCGCCACGGTGATGTGGCCCCTCGATCCGGAGTCGCTGCTGAATGTGGCCGGCGTTGACGACGACTTCAAGCTGCGCATCCGGCAGATGCCGAAATATTGGGAGACGGTTGATACGGTCTTCGACGGCTACATTATCGACTACCACTTCGTCCCCTTTGCCGACGCCTGGATCTTGCTGAAAAACGCGACGATCGCCCGGGAGAACAAGGAGTACCTTGAGCAGATGCCCGTCTGCCGTCGCATTCAAGACATGCCGCTCGAACTTCTCCGCATCGTCGCCGACGGGCTCGACCATTGGGATTACTTCAGCGCGCTGAAAGCCGTGCCGCGCTTCATCCACACCGGGCGCTACGTGACCGATTTCGCGTAGGTCAATTGGCTCGACCTCGAGAGGGACGGGATCAGTTTTTGGTTAAGACATGCTTCAAACGGTTTTTTTTCGTTGGGGGGCGGTGGCGTCGATTTTCAATTTTACATTATTTTTTGAGAATACTTCAAAAATATACTGGGGGTTTTATCCACAGTTCAAAAATAGAGAAACTATTGACAAAAATTTGCCCGTTCAACTCCCCCCCCCCGCTAACGAACCAGAACAGCGAAACTAAACCTTTCAGGCTGAGCCGCGTGACGGTGCGCGGAATCCCGAGGGCCGACGGGACCAAGGAGACCCAGATCAAGATCGATCACGTCCAGTACGACGCGCACACGACACAATGGCTGCTAGGCCGCGCAGAGAACGTGTTCGTCATCCTGTTCGACCCGACCATCACCGAATTCCCCGACGTCCGCCTGCCGTGCTGCGAGACCTGGAAGTTGCTGCCGGTTGAGGTGGGGCTCCAGAAGTGAGCCTCAAAACCCTTTGCTCAGACGGACGGCCCGACCTGGCCCGGCCTGGTCGACAAGTTCAAGAAGGCGTGCCGTCGGACCCTGCACCTGCGCGGCCACCCCTACTTCGAGGCGGGCCCGTGCTGGGCGAGCCTGCTCCAGAAAGCCGGCGCCACCGACAAGCGCCTGATGGGATGGGTGTCGGTTGAGGTTGGAAGCCTAAGCCTTTGCCTAAGCCTAGGCCTAATCTAAAGCCTACCCTAGCCTAAGCCTAAGCCTATAAGTAAGCCCGAGCCTGGTCCAAGCCAAAGCCTAAGCCGAAGTTACACCGAAGCCCAAAACTAAGCCTAAACCTAAACCTAGCCCAAGCTCTACTTCAGGTAAAGAAAGTCGGCGTCGAGCACCTGCCCTACCTGCTCCCGTTCAACGGCCCGAAGCTGACCCTCACCTGGTCGCCCCGTCAGCCTCCAGAAGACCACCAGGCCCTGTGGCACTTCATCGAGGCTGCCATCGCGATGCCGCTTGGGCGCGGGCAGCGCATCAAGGTGTTTTTCGTGGTTTTTTGAATGCAGGAATGCAGTAAAACTTGAAAATTCTATGAGTCTATAAAATGCATAGAAATTGATTGTGTCATTTTTGTAGTCCTGCACTTATCTACCTCGTGAAGTACCATCATCTTCAGGTGAACTTCGTGCCCGAGCTACAGCCCGAGACGTTGAGCCCGCGGATGTTCGTCGGCATCATGATGAATGAGGGGCGTGGAAGGGACGACGACGAGATGTACTGGGTCATCGACAACGACCGCGCCTTCTCCATCCACATTGATCGCCGCAAGCTGAGGGTCCAGGGCGAGAAGCCGCGTCGCCCGCCGCGTGATCAGCAGCATGCAGCTGCTCGTGTACGGTAAACGAGTTCACACATTACATTATTTGGGTCGAATTGAAACCTTTGGTATATTTTTTGACCCTTTTGTTTGAATCAACAGGGAAAATTCACCACACCGCTTTTCAGCATGGACACCCCCAGGCCTAACATGCGATGAATCGTCCGCTCTTCAAATTAAGCCATTAATCGCCTTTTTTCGCGTGTGATTTAATCGATGTATGATCGATTTCTCAGTTGTGATTTCATTTGACGGGCTTTTGCGCAATGAGCGTTTTTCGATGGTCGAATAAATGGGTGAAAAAGATTTTGGCAATGAAAAATCTATCTATCTCGATATGGCTCTCTCTCTCTCTCTCTCTCTCTCTCTCTCTCTCTCTCTCTCTCTCTCTCTCTTTCTCTCTCTCTCTCTCTTGCTAAAGGCCAATTTCACCGCTTTTTCTTAAAGCAATGAGCCCCCAAAAGGATGCATTCTTTGAAAGCTCGGCTGTCATCTCAAAATCTTTTGCCTGAAAACTTTTAGCCGTCGCCAGGTAGCGATTACAGGTTGCCAAACAACGGAAGCCGACACAATTTACTCAGGTTGCTGAATATTTCTGCCGCGGTGAAGATATGATTTTACCGTTTCTTATTTTGTTGCAAACTACTGAACAGCAGTCATCTCCCGTTTCTCCTGACATCCTTCTAGACAGGGACTGCTACAACATATGCAAGCAAAATTCTGGTCATTTTGTGGCCTATTTTCCCAATAATACATGCGCTTGCCTGCGTCGTCGCAACCCCCCAAGCCTCCTTTACCCGTCGGCTTCCCCCTTGCTGCAGAACTCCACAATTGCCGAACAATTGGCACTGGACCCGACGAGCAACTAGAACCTGGATGCGCAAGCGTTTGGGGTATGTTTTGGCTGTGCAGCCTGCCCGTAGTTGCAATTAATAGCGGTTCTGGACTTTTTGCGGGGGGGCGGGGATTTTTAGCAGGCGAACCAAATGTTTCCAGTGATTCTCTAAGGCCCTATAATAAATGTAAGCCATTTTTATGACATTTTATATAGCTTTTTATATGTACCACCAATTTAAAAATAATAAACATTTTCGAAAGTTGCTGACTTTTTGGCCAAAAATGTATGAAGAATGCCCAAAAAGGTCAAAATTTCCGAATTTTCAAAGTAAAATTTTACGGATCTTCGGGGTCGCATACGAGCTTATTTACCTTACTTTCTGCAAGAAAACAGACCGGATTTAGTCGTTTATTGGATGCAGAGGGCGTTCCTTAAGGTTGTAAAAATGCTTTGTAAAATGGCGCGTTGTAAAAACCAGGTTTTGGAAATTGTTGTAAAATCGCCGTTTCAGCGGCTTTCGAATGGTGTAACTATCACTCCGATCCGAGACTTCTGCGTCGAATTAGATGAGGGTGTTTTTTTTATTGGGACACCCTGTAGGTGGAAAGACAGAAAGTGGTTTCCACCCCCTGCTAAAAAGCCACGCCGTACACAGTCCAAAATCTTATTATCTTGCAGCCACTGACGGTTCCGATACTGGTAGCAGAAAATATGTACTTCCTTGACGTCATCCAACCTTTCGTTAATTCAACCGGTTGGGGCCCGTGGACTGACACCACGATTTGCGATGCGAACCCGTTATGCGGAATGTACGGAACGAAACAGCAACAACGGGCCTGCTGGGACGAGAACTGCACGTAAGCGGAGAAGTAGAAACGTATGCATACGGCTTCGTTTACAGCGAGCTGTTGGCCGCTAGCGGGCAGAGCTATCCCCTATCGACGAAATTTTTAGAGGAATCCCGTCACGGACCGTGCTCTGCCCTGACACGTGTTGCAACTATGAAGAAATATGCCGCTCGGGATTTGCGAAAGGGTTGAACATAGCGAAGTTTGGGTACACGTGTCAGAGGCTGACGACCATCATTCCGGGATGAAGTTCTCCAGCAGCGCCCTTTTGTGCGGGCTTCAATTCAAGCATCTCGGCGCCCAATTTAAAAAAAATAAGGTTACCGTATTTCCTCTAATATAGCCCCCGCCTCTAATATACCCCCCTCCAAAATTCTTTGCAAAGTCAAATCTATAAAGTAAAAAAAGGTAAAAAAACCGGTTTTTTCGTTCCTAAGTGGTTGTGAGCAGTTTGAACTGCTAGAAATCGTTGTAATTGCTCAAAAACTTGAAAACTATATCCCTCCTCCAGTACAATCCCCCTGCCCTGGGGTGATTGAAAAAATATAACCCCGGGGTTATATTTGCGGAAATACGGTATTAAAGCTCGTGTTCGGGGAGCCGGACGTATATTCCTATTGACGCAAAGAGACTGAGGCAACGAGAAAGCGATTGAGAACCTGAAAGATAGAGAAAGAGAGAGAGAAAGAGAGAGAGAGAGAGAGAGAGAGAGCGAGCGAGAAAGAGAGAAAGCAGATGTCGAAAGAAATATATGTCCAGTTCTGTGAATTTGTGGGATCAAAATAAAAATTATGTACATTTTTTTCGCAATTTCCTTGCTTCCGTATTTGTTGAGTGTTTATAAAGATCCCGTTTTGTGTTTGTGGAATAAAGAAAATGCAATAACCAGTTCCGAGAGAATTGCTTTTTGAAAAACTACCTTGCGAAGGATCTCAAAAAAGCCGACTCTTTCTTTTCAAGGTCTACGTTTGACAGCGCGCCAAAAGTATCA
Organism: Mesorhabditis spiculigera; assembly: GCA_958295435.1. Taxonomy (NCBI): domain Eukaryota; kingdom Metazoa; phylum Nematoda; class Chromadorea; order Rhabditida; family Rhabditidae; genus Mesorhabditis; species Mesorhabditis spiculigera. The sequence continues at coordinate 18,812 of CATQJA010002395.1, forward strand.
AAAGATCAAACTCGTGAAGCTCGACTGACAGGTTTTTGGTCAAGTTAGCAGGTCACTAGGCAGCGCCGGTTGGTCGTCAACGAAAGTTGACTTTGCGAATACACACAAGGTTGCACATTTCATAAAATCCCCCGACTAGAAGCAAGGCTAACACTATTCCTAATCTTACTCCAAGCCACATCCCAACAATCGGTCCCGCTCTCCCAGATACCGCTGGGGGCGAACTTGCTACCCGATCCGCTCCAAAAACCGTGGCAAATACGTGGCTTAC
>CATQJA010002396.1:0-19238 GCA_958295435.1 Mesorhabditis spiculigera
TTTTGGTCCGAAAAAGTCCGTGGACTTTTAGTCCGCGGACTTTTCAGTCCGAAAAAGTCCGTGGACTTTTTAGTCTGCGGACTTTTTAGTCCGAAAAAGTCTGTGGACTTTTTAGTCCGGTGACTTTGGAAGTCCGAAAAAGTCTTTGTATTCTTTTAGTCCGCGGACTTTTCAGTCCGAAAAAGTCTGTGGACTTTTTAGTCCGCGGACTTTTTAAACCGAAAAAGTCTGTGGACTTTTTAGTCCGCGGGACTTTTTAGTCCGAGAAAAGTCCTGGGACTTTTTAGTCCGCGGATTTTTCAGTCCGGAAAAGTCTGTGACTTTAGTCCGCGGACTTTAGTCCGAAAGTCTGTGACCTTTTAGTCCGCGGACTTTTTAGTCCGAAAAAGTCCGTGGACTTTTTTTAGTCCGCGGACTTTTCAGTCCGAAAAAGTTCGTGGATTTTTAGTCCGCGGACTTTAGGTCCGAAAAGTCCGTGGACTTTTGGTCCGCGGACTTTTAGTCCGAAAAAGTCCGTGGACTTTTTGGACTAAAAACCAACACTAGCCTAAGCCCCGTCGGCCCGGCCATATGCAAATTTTCGGGCCTAAACACTACGATTTGTACAGGGTGTGCAAAAAAAAAGGACACAGTTTGGGTCGAAATAACTCGCGAACGGTAGAGAAACGAAGGTACGTTGCCATGTCAGAATGCTTAAATATGCTGGGCATGAAAATTTAACACAACTTGATTTTTTCGATTTTTGGCGACGTATCAATACAAATGACACCCGAAAACTGTGCGTTCGGGGAAACTTCATTTGTATTTTTCTCAGTTTCCTGTGGTGGCTGGCATCTAATTTTTATTGAGTAGGTTAATGTGGGCAGCAGATATGCACCTACAAAGTTTAAGATTTTTTGAGGGTCTGGTTGAAAAGTTATAGAGGAACGAAATTTTGTATGGAGTAATTTCGTGATTTTTCGATATTAAAAAAACTTATGGTGGAAATGTCAAAAGAATTAGTTGTAGATTACCTACGGACTATTCACAATTGCATAAACATATTAAAAAAATTTTGGAGATCGACGAATTTTTGAGTTTTTCGACGACCCCCTGGTCATGGATTTTTCCCGGTCTCGAAACCCAACTTTGGAAAAATATTTCTAGATTGTCAAAGGGGCCTCAGCTGTTTTTTTTTGCTTAGCTATGTAGTTCTGGGGTTTATCTATCATCTACGAAATTGCGAGCCACCGTACCCCTTTGGAAGGGCGTCTTTTAGGGCCTCCAAAACGGTTGGTTCGTGCTTTTTTCCATACCTTGCCACCATTTTGTAAATTGCAATCGCGCTATGAAAATTCTCATTTTAATTTTATCTGATAGCAGTGGAATAGCGCCTCCTAAAGCCTTATTCATGAATTTTTTTAACCAGCCGTTGGCGCCAAGAAAATTCATCGAAACCCGAAATAAACCGAATTGGAGGTTGCGTAAAAAAATTTTGGAAGGTGGAGTCGTAGGAATATTTTGCGAAATAAGTCAGTGCCATCAGTTAAATAAAACTATGCAAAGATTATAGCAATTTCACGTCGCAAACATTTTAAGAAGATTTCTAAACTTCAATTTTGGAATAGGGTGATCTTCGATTTTGAGCTGAAAGTCACCATAATTTTGAATCAGATTGCCCCCAAATTTTACGGGCGTAGATAATAACATCAAAGCTATAATCGTATCCATAAGACCCAGCTGGTTTTTTTATTTTTAAAAATTCGAAAATTGACCCGGCTACTCGGACCCAAAATCGGCTCTCAGGACTGGTTTTGCACTTTGCCTCGTAACTTTGTTATTTACCACCCAAAATCAGTCATTTTTTACAGGGTATCTTACAATCAACTCTAGAAGGCCCTCGAATAGAAAAATCATCACTTTATGGAATTTTGTGATGGCATGCTAAAACGCGCTCCACGGGGGTTACTGTAAAAAACCGAAATTTGCGATTTTCGTGGTGTTTTTGCCATGGAATCGCTTCGAGCTTTTCGTAAAAGCAATAGTAGCAGTTTTTCGACCAATTGACCAAAAAATTTACAAAACTCTGCCGCAGAATTAAAAGATCTGTTTTTAGCCTTTTTCATCAAAGTTTGTGGATAGTACGCTCTCGTATTTGGCAGTAAGGTGCCCCTACTTATTGCCTAACAACCCAGAAAATTTTAGCCGAATCGAAGCTAGGGGCCCCGAGAAAAGCGGGAAAAACGAAACCTACAGTACCCCCACTGGGGCACGTTTTAGCAAGCAATACAAAAATACCATAGATTGTGGTGGAATTTGGTGTGGAATCCGAGATTAATATTTGGATAGGTCATGAACAAAATATCAGCCATAGGCAGCGAGTTATAAGCGAGTTATGACTCAAAGAACAAAAATAACGCAAAATTGCGAAAATTGTTTTGCTTTTAAAAAATGAAATTGACCTCGATAAATTCTAAGATTTTGCCATTACATTTTTACCAATTTATACTATTTTTAGGCCAAAAATCAGAATTTTCCCACCACCCAATCAAGAACGCACAATTTTCGGTCGTAACCAGCGTCAATAGTACAGTTTCGTACTCAAAAATCGAAAAAATCAAGTTGTGTTAAATCTTCATGCCCAGCATATTTAAGCATTCTGGCATGGCAACGCACCTTCGATTCTCTACCGTTCGCGAGTTATTTCGACCCAAACTGTGGCCTTCTTTTTTTGCACACCCTGTACCTACGTGACCAAGTCAATAAACAGGCCAACTACCATGCGCCGTTGTGGACCCGTCTATTTCATTAATGCCGCCTGTCTCGCCGTGACCCCCTACAATATGGCGCGCTTCGAACAGGATTCCCGCCCTTCATTATCAGCTGCTCTAATTCCATGGTGCTTCGATCGTTCGTTGATAAACGCGATAATTACGCCAGCCTTCTTGCTTTTCACTAGAATCTAAATTCATAGCCTTTTAATATAAAGCTGCGTGATGGTTACGACCTCTAATCCCCTCGATTGCGAGAAGATGATTTAGCCCCTAAACGAATTTCTGGCACTTGCCGAAGATGCGCCATGATTTTTTTGACAAATACAAGATGTCCCAAAAAAATCGACCCCCTCTAGCGGGCCGCAGTCATGCCCGATTGTGATGATTTAGGTATCTAGCGAAAGCTCTCGGAAAGGCGAGAAAACAAGCACCTTTCCTTTTTTATAAAAAAATTTTTATTCGCTAAATTTAGGACCAAAATCCATGGAATATGTAAATTTTATGCTAAATCAGCATGTTAATTGCTTGCTAAAGCAAACAGGAAGACGCTGATTTTCCTTTTTTCTTGAATATCTAATTTTTGTAAAACGAAAAGGGCTTGTTTTCTGGCTTTTTCCAGAGCTTTCGAATGGTGTAAAAATCATCCCGATCCGAAATTCCCCCGACCGCTAGAGGGGGGTCGATTTTTTTTTGGGACACCCTGTAGGTTTGACCCCAGAGCTGCGGCTAATCGCCTCGTTTCCAGAAAAGGATGCCGGCGTTCGGGAAGTTGGCTGGAAACTTGCAGCAATTGGTGGTGAACAAAATGGACCCCGACGAGTTGGTCATGCTCATGAAGACCACCAAGCGATTCAGGTACTTTTTAGTAGATTTTTTGTCTTATTACTTCCTGGCTTATCTAAAGGCCGATTTTAAACGGGATGGGAAGCGCTAAATACGGCCAAGCTGACCGGAATTTTCCCGAAAAGCCACGCACTTTACGGACGAACAATTGCGAATGGCACGTGTCTCGGAAAACCATTTAAATGGGACAGCCCAAATCAACGGGACGCAGAATTGGCTTAAAATTTGTACAGCGATAGAATCGACCACACTGATCATCACCTCGTTGTCGAAATTTGCTACTGGTCTTTAAAGCTTGGGATATAACACTTTCAAAGTGATCTGTCAAATTTCTTTCCTCAAATCGAAAAAATTTGACCTCGATTATTTTGTTTTTTTCAGGCCGATTTTGCAAAAAAAAAAAAGATATCGCCAGCATATTCAAAATCCTTTATCAGATAGGTTACTTAAAATAAATTAGAACTTCAAAATAAAACAAGGACGGCATCGTGGAAAAGTACTTCTCGGGGGCGAAAATTCAAACTAAAAAAATCAATGGCTCGCATTTTAAAATGCACAATACAACTTTCAAAATTTAGGAATGAGGTGAAGCGACGGGGACTGTTTCCTGGCCATTGTGATGCACTGACGATACACGCTCTCGTTATGCCGAATGAAGCAGATGAGCGAGTAGGATTCCGTTCATCGTTCATCAGTCACAATGTCATCTTCCCGCGCTTACCTCCATGGATACTTCTCGGTTAAAGCGCACGTTCAGTGAGGGGCCGTGTACTCGTCCCAACGTGTACACCCTATGGACGTAGGGACCGTGCGCACTGCCTGCCCGTGCTGTGACAGGCGATTCCACTCCTTTGCGGCGTGGGGCGCCCCTCGCCAGGTTGTAGCTGTGGCTGAGTGGTATCCATCCGCGCCTCCCGAGTGGGCGGCGCGGGTTCGACCCCCGGCCGCGGCAAAAACCTTTGCGCTTTTTTCCAAAAAAAAAACGTCGCTGAACATGCCCATTACAGGGATCGGCCAGGCAGGGCCCAGGCTTCTCCATGAATTTTGCAGCGCCCGCCGCGCGCATCGCGTACGCTTCACATGCCAAAAAATATCATGCTTGGTTCGACTCCCGCTTTTGGTGCGAACTAGTGCATTGTCGTGGGCGGGGGAGGGGCGTTGAAGGAACTGACGCTTTTTCCGTAGGCGGCACACTAACACTTATCAGGACATTCCTCAGGAAGCTAGAAAAAGTTTCCACCTTTTTCAGTTGATCTCCGAGAGATGCGAGTTCAGCATCCGTACACGACAGGGCGCCACAATATGTGTGAGCAGTATCAGCAATCAGATTTTCCATGTTCTTGGCAAATGGTCAGTTCCTGTCTTAATTCGAAAACCCCCCAGCTCACACGGTTCGAGAAATTCCACATGAATTTTGCTTTAACTTTGTATATGTTCTATTGCCTGTAGTATTCCCTTGGATGCGGAGGAACCGGGATACGATCGCTACCTGAAAGAGAAGCATTATCTGGGGCGTGAGTCATATACCGACAAGAAGCCGGTGCGGTAAGTCTCTTTCTTTTTCTCCTTATCATTCTCTCTCGCTCTCTCTCTCTCTCTCTCTCTCACTCTCCTTCCTTTCATATAGCTTTATTTTTTTATGATGCTCTCAATATCTCACCATCTCATTCGCTCTCGCGCTCTCTCTCGCTCTCTCTCTCTCTCTCTCCCTTTCTCTCTCGCTTTTTTCTGTATCGTTCCTTCTTATTTTTTATAAAGTTCTCTCTCTCTCCCTCTGTCTCTCTCTCTCTTCTTAGCCATCTCTCACCTCTCTCTCTTTCTCTCTCTCCCTCTCTCTCTCGCTTCGCTCTTTCTCTCGTTATATCTCAACCCTTGCTCTTGCTCTCTCGCTCTCTCTTGTTCTCTCTCTCTCACTGTCACTCTCGCACCCCTCTGTAATAATTCTAGAGTTTCCTCATCCCATTAAGTCAATACCGCATGCGATGGCGAGGATTCTTTCGCCCGCTTTACCGCTTGATCTGTCGCATTTCGTTGGTGCGAAACCTCCATTTACGATTGAGGGGCTCGAATTATTCTACGATGGTAAGTTTTCTCTAAACATTATGAGGTCTTTTAAAGAGCCATTTTGCTGCAATCAAATGCGCTTTTTTAGTCAATCGACGGTACGCCGTTCATGGACATAATACCCGCCGGGAGTCGAGACGTATGTTTCAGAGATAGACCCGTCTGCCTCACTTGGCCGGACCAGGGTTGTTCCGGGACAGACGGGATGGACGGGGCGGGGACGCGTCCCCGTCCCATAATTTGGGGACGGACGGTCACCGGGCAGTTCCCGACCCCGTTGCAAATTCCGGGGATAAAATAATGGCATTCAAATCTCGCAGCGGCAAGGTTTAGAATTTTCAGAGCAGGTAAGAAAACGTGGGCAGCCAGTTCTAGGCATGATTCCGATGAAATGCTTATACCCGGCATGTAGAGTCCGCAATATTAACAGAATGATTGTCGTATAACTTGTAAATCTGGAGTTTTTAAGTTTGGCAGTAAATTCCAAAAAATCGCGATAATCCGCAGCGCCGACGCCATCTGGGTACCACTTTTAACCCGATCTGATTAGTGCGTAGCATGTATTTTTGTCTCCCTTAGAGATACGCGGGCGAGACCCAGAGGAAACTTTACTTAAAGTGCACGTTCAGGCACGTTGAACGTATATTGCCTATTGACACCTGCGTCTCCTTCTTTTCCCAGTCTCTCAGCGTCAATAGGCAATATACGTTGAATATAAATATACGTCCCTGAACGTGCGCTTTAACTCGCAGGCAAATCATTTGCATGATTCCGCATTTGCATCGGGGACGGGGTGACGCTGACCGTCCCGTCTGTCCGTCCCATCCCGGACGCGGGCCCGGCCGTCCCCTAATTTTATGCAAATGAAGGTGACGGTCCCGCGTCCCCGGTCCGGACGGGACGCAGACCAACCCTCCGGTGCCCGCAAAATTTTTAAGCACCCATTTTAACCTTGTTATAGCCTAATTTCAGCCAGCCCGGGCGCCCGGCTCGAAGCAACGGCGACGTCCCATACAGGTCCGTATCGCTAGTAAAGTCCACGGGCTTCATGTCATGTCAGGCGTCTGTGCGTTCGTGTCTGCTCAAAATATCTCACAGGGCGTCCCAATAAAAAAAAAACGAAAAACCTTAAAGGGGCTTCGAAGTCGAATTGATCCGTGCTGGAATTGAACATACCGGTCAAAAAACGTAAGGGTCACTACCGAGAAGTGCCAGAAAGGTTATTTCGTTGCCAAAAAAACGCAAAATATTTGAGGAAAACAGAAATGTTTATGGGGCGAAAACGACTTTTTTGGTGGGCGGCGATTACATGTCGTAATGCCTTGTAAGGCACCCAATCTCTCGATCTCGGCGATTCTCTGATCAGTTTTCATATTAAGACGTCTAGACTGATCTAAATTCGGTGAGGAATACAGAAATAGTGTCAGAATTTTTCAATTAGAGCGTTTTTACGTCTAAACAGAGGCAAAAATTATGCGATTTCGGAGCCCCTTTAACTCACGGTTTTTAAGGGAGCTGCGATGATTTTAATACGTTTTTACCTTTACACCGGTGATATGATATCACATCACATCTCGATGCGCTTCAGTTGAATGCTGTGTTCGGAGCGCTGCGCCACGTCGACAGATGTATCCCGCGTCGCGTGTGCAACGAGGTACTTGCCAAAGTGCAACGATTGATGGGTTGCCGCCCTGCTTGTGTCGATCAGCCACCACTATATGTTGGTTTTCCAATAATAATGCTTGGTATCAAAAACTAAATCGCCAACAGGCTATGAGAACAAGCGTCGTCAGGGGCGTACGAGGGGGGGGCAACAGGGGCAAGTTGCCCCCCCCAAAATCGGCCGAAGGCCGAAAAGTTCGTAAGGGGGGACCCTTATGATTTTTTCAATAAAAATTTTTCTGCCTGCGGCGCTGTTTATTACTGTTTTTAAAACGGATTTTACTTATATGAAGCCTTTTTTTACCAAAATTTTGTTGCCTGCGGCGCTGTTTTTCATTAGTGTGTCAACTGTCCATATAAAATGGTCGCCTGCGGCGCGTTTTCTGTGATGTTTTTACATGAATTTGAGCGTGTCTAACGCTTTTTCCTTATTTTTTGCGGCCTGCGGCGCTTTTATAGCTGCGATTTTTTAATGTTTTGAAAGTGGTGACCGGGGGAGGTCGACAAAAATTTTCGAGTTGCCCCCCCAAAAATCGGGTTCGTGTACGCCCCTGAGCGTCGTTGAAAGCTGATCTACATATTCAGCGAGCATCTTGATACAGCGTGTCCCAAAAAAGTACTGCCCTCTCGCGAGGCGCGGTCGTATCCAATTTCAACGGGTTGCTACAAACCGAACGGGGGAACAAAGTTATGCTGTAATAAAAATGATTTTAATATGGTTTTTTCTGGCTATAAAAAAGCTCTTAGTGTATTTTTTAGCCCTCAATCGAATGCCATTTTCCAAAGATCGAAAATATTCAAAGCGCCGAAAATAGGTCCCCCCCGCCGTTATCCTATGTGCTGCCCATATGTTTCAACCAAAATTTTAATGCTACAAAACTTTTATATTAAATTATTTGTGCTGAAAATAATTATTTTTGTATATTTCTGATGCTCTATCCAATGGCACTCGCAAAATCCCAGAGCACTTACAAAAATAGGAATTATGATTCCCCACCTCGCCCCCCCCCCCGTTATTCCCCCCCCCCGTTATTCCCCCCCACCCCTTGTTCCGATGAGTACCGAAAAGTCACTTTTTTCATAAAAACGTTGAATATCGATAGAATGAGATGAAATCTGAGAAACCAAAACCCGCTGGTTTTCTCGCCTTTTCGAGAGCTGTTGAATGGTGTGAATATCCCCGTATAGCGGTCACTCCTGCGAACCGCTGTAGCGTGGGGGAGTTTAGGGGACACCCCAGTATTTGTTCGCAGCACGGCTGAGATGTTTAATTTGTTGATCAATCACTAAAACCGAATCCCGCTTTCCAGATATTTCGCGATGGTTCGAACGACCCAGGTGATTTATGCAGACGCTGGCCGACACAGGCTTTTCGTTGGGCCACTCTGTCTACTCATGACGCCGCTACGCGTTTTCACGTAAGCTGCTTTAGTTGGTCAAGATTTGTATTAGACGGAAAGGTAGTAAAAATGTACAGAGTGTCTCAAAGTCAAGTCCGGTCGCGAAATTGCCGGTATTTCGAACGGGATACATAAAACTTTTCGAAAACTTGTGTCTATGTCAGTTATGAAACTGTTAACCCGATGGCAATATGAAAATCTCAAAAAAAGTTTGTCTTGATCGATAAATTACGATTTTAAAATCCGTGAATGCCTACTTTGTGGGAAGGTTTTTCGCGATGTGTTTACAGTAATCGGCAGGGTCAAAAACGGCTTGTCCCATGTCCATGTTGTCATAAGTGGATCCAAATCCCCGGCGGGTCTAGCGCTAGCCCTTAAAAACGTTTTTAGATGTTGTTGGAGCAACGCGAATCCTTAGCGCCTGGTGTAATCTATGCGTTTCCCGAAATTCAGCTCACACCGAGCGAATTTTTCGAATTTACGCAAAAATTTCAGGTGAGTGAGGAAAAAGTTTTCATAATTTCGGTGTTCAGTTGGAATGGGAGGGACATATTCAACCCCTCGACCCGGTGAAGCATCATCAAGCCATCTCACGGATCAATACGTCTTCTGATCGCCACGTAAGCCGCCCGCTCTCTCTCTCTCTCTCTCTCTCTCTCTCTCTCTCTCTCTCTCTCTCTCTTCACTGTCTCTCTCTCTTGTCCTGTCTTCTCTCTTTCTACTCTCTCTCACCCTCTCACCCCCTCTCTCTCTCTCTCTCTCTCTCTCTCGCGCTGTCCCTCTGTAACGGGCGCTCTCCCGCTATCTCATCCCTCTTTTCCATCTCTCTCTCTCTCTCTCTCTCTCTCTTCCTCCCCCTCTATATCTCGCCCCCATCTCCGCATCACTATGTCCTCTTTCTCGCTTCAATCTCAATGTCTCTCCTCATCTTGTTTTAGTTTCCGGAAGCTCCGACTACTCGCTGTAATCAAAAACTGTACTCCTTTGCGGCGAACTACTTTCGAGTGGATCATCCGAGAGGAGGTGAGGACTTCGATTTTACAATAGCCATTGCATCACCAAGCGCTTTGTCAAAAAGAAGGAAAAGTAATAAACGGGTGAATAGGGGCCCTCAACAGCTAATATAGGTGTTACGGTGATGCTACGAGCTCAAAGCAGCCTATTATTCCGAGAGGACAAGTTCATCAGGCGGATGATTCGCGAAAATCTCAACCGTGACGCATGTCCAAAACCATATACGGTTGGTATGCGCTGCGTTTCCTGGACTGCGTTATTCCCAGAAAACCCCCGGTATTTTTCTAGGTGTATGTCCATCCGGTTTGGTCGTTGATGCTTGATGTGACGATGCCGACACCGAACCGTTCATCTTAGCAATAAAAAACTCAAAACTCCAAAATCTTGTATTGAGACTGCAGGCTAAGGTAGCAGGAAAAACGCTGGCAGTATAAAGTCGACGATTTCCTAGATGTGGTGCTCGCTTGCCACGTAAACGTCGCGGGTTCGCATCCGAGCCCATCCGAAAGTAATTCAACTGTGCGAGGATGTTGTTTTAGCGCCCAATGTTCTCAAAAGAAGCCTGAAAAAATGTTCAGGGACTTTCTTGTCTGGTTTGGCAGGATGCGTATTACAAAAAGAATGGCAGAAACCCTTAAGAAGAAAAGAACTCGATTCCTCAACGTCCACTCCTAGCCTGTCATCTACAGCACCGCACGCGCAGAAATTAAACCTAATTCGAAACCCCTTCGTACGACTAGCGAGAATTCCCCTAACTCTAAGCTGAAATCAACCAACGTACAGTACTGGTCGTCATCTTGTCGACTTCACCCATCGTCACCTCCTTCAGATAGCGCTCGGAAGTCGATACAAAAAAATTAGCTGAAAAGTAACAAAAACGTATCTTCTCTAGTTAGGCGGCTCCTGCCCTTGGACGGTTTGCTCCGCTCTTTCTCTCTCTCTCTCTCTCTCTCTCTCTCTCTCTCTCTCTCTCTCTCTCTCTCTGCTCTCTCTCTCTGCTCTCGCTGCTCCTCTCTCTCTCTCTCTCTCTCTCTCTCTCTCCCGCTCTCTCGCTCGCTCTCTCTCGAGCGCGATCTCTCTCTTGTCATCTCTTTTTTTCCTTCGCTTTCTCTTACTCTCTCCCACTCCCTCTCTCTCTCTCTCTCTCCCTCTCTCTCTCTCTCTCTCTCTCTCGCTCTCTTTCGCTGTCGTTCTGTCACAGTCGCTCTCCCTCTCTATCTCTCTCTCCCTCCTCTCTCTCTCTCTCTCTCTCTCTCTCTCTCTCTCTCTCTTCCTCCCCATCTATATCTCGCCCCCATCTCCCCGGCTCACTATGTCCCTCTTTCTCGCTTCAATCTCAATGTCTCTCATCTTGTTTTAGTTTCCGGAAGCTCCGACTACTCGCTGTAATCAAAAACTGTACTCCTTTGCGGCGAACTACTTTCGAGTGGATCATCCGAGAGGAGGTGAGGACTTCGATTTTACAATAGCCATTGCATCACCAAGCGCTTTGTCAAAAAGAAGGAAAAGTAATAAACGGGTGAATAGGGGCCCTCAACAGCTAATATAGGTGTTACGGTGATGCTACGAGCTCAAAGCAGCCTATTATTCCGAGAGGACAAGTTCATCAGGCGGATGATTCGCGAAAATCTCAACCGTGACGCATGTCCAAAACCATATACGGTTGGTATTGGCCACGCTCTCTGCACAGCGTTATTTCGGGGAGATTCTAGTATTTTTCTAGGTGTATGTCCATCCGGTTTGGTCGTTGATGCTTGATGTGACGATGCCGAGCACCTAGCAATAAACATCACGATATTTGTCGATAAATTCAGGCGATGAAACGAGGAGAATGGCTAAAAGCATGGAGCCAACGACTTCGTTAATGCGCTGCTTCCCCGTCACGTGAACGTCGCGGGTTCGGAACCAAGCCAATCGGAAAGTAATTCAATTGTGTGGGGGCGTTTTGCCTTGCCGCCCCATATCCGAGCTATCATCATCTTCAAAAGGAACCTGGAAAAAGTACAACGGCTTTCTGGTCTAACAAAGCAGGATCCGCAATGCAAAAAGAACCTGATTACGCATTATTTCCATAAAAAAGCAGGTGCAAAAACCTTCGTGATACTCGGATTAGCTCACAATTAACCTTGAAAATGCGGCTCCGAGCCGGCCTATACCGAAAGACCATCGAAATCCAGATAGGCTACGCCACGACGCCAGTTTCCATCCATACTTCAGCAATGAAAGTGTTAATCCAGCCGCGAATGCTCATTGAAAGCTTGAAGGACTCCTCGGGGTAGTGACTTTACCCCCTGTTCACCTACAGGTGTGCAAAGCATACCAAAATGTTTGTCTTGCTTTGGCGAGGATTTTGGTATACTTTACACACCTGTAGATGAAGAGGGAGCCGAGATACGGTAGGGGTGGGGTCGACTCGGGGGGGAGGGGGGGGAAACTGCACTTAAACCTCCCGAAAATCAAGATCTCGAAAATCAGAAGCTCGAAAATTAGAATCTGGAAAATATGTACTTTTTTCCCATGAAAAAAGGCAGAAAGCCGCCGGCGAACACCTCTCTGCCTAAAAATAGTATATTGGTCTGGATTTTCGAGATTCCGATTTTCGAGCTCCTTATTTTCGAGATTTTGATGTTCGTGATTCTGCTTTCGAGATTTTGATGTTCGTGATTCTGATTTCGAGCTTCCGAACTTTCGAGGTTCTGGTCTTCGAGATTTCCCTTTCTCTCTCTGTATCTCTCTCTCTCTCTCTCGCTCTTTCTATCTCGCATTGTAGTGCATGTCCTAGCCCCTACAATTAGTGCATAATTATTGGGGCAGGCCCCGCGATGAGTGCGCGCGACTTTCAAAAAATGCATTGCACCATTACAGGGTGTTGATATTAAATAATTCTACGTTCATTTGCCCTCTTGCATCGTTCTCTTTCGGCTAGTGACACCATTTAGGATAAAATGCCGGCTGCTCTTATCTTTGAACAGCTGAGATGGCATTGGATCGAGTTGGTGCTGAATAAACTAGAGCCGGACGAGCTGATGACCCTTCTCAGGACAACGAAGCGATTCAGGTGCTTCTTAGAGTATTTTTGTAAGAGCGCCCCGATGCTCATAAAATCCGTTTTAAGGGGGCTAGGAAGCGTGGGGTCGACCGGGGTACGATCATTACTTCTAAAACCATTACTTTCAAATCGTTACTTCTAAAAATCGTTACTTCTAAAAATCATTACTTCTAAAAACGTTACTTCTAAAATTTGGTTCGCCGGATTACCAGTTTTTCGGCACGTTTGGCCATATTTATGCCCAAAACGAGGCTTAGAATTTTAGAAGTAACGACTTTTAGAAGTAATGGTTTTGAGAAGTAATGGTGGGTAGCCAGGAAGAGGCGTGATTTTGAGCGATTTCCGTCTGCGCTTGCAATTGTTTGTGTCGTTTGTGGCTGTCTAGACGTAGCCAGCCAAAGGGGTCGATTCCGGGCTTCCTTCGAAACAAGCTGTTGCAGCCATTCCTCTAATCTAGCCCTCCCCCCTTTCTAAAATACCGCTCAAGAAGTTTTGGTCGAAATATTCATTGTTTAAGATTTTAGAAATACTAAAAACGATTACCCTAAAATTAATAAAATAATAAGATAAAAGTAAAATAAAATAAAAATAAAAATAAAATTAAGAATTAAAATAAAAAATAAAATAATAAGATTACCCTCGGTCCACGTTGGGGTGATTGAAAAATAAGATTCTTTAAATTATATAAGCGCAAATACGCTATATTAAAAAATAGATGCTTGATCAAGCGGCGCGGATTGTTCCCTGGCCAGTGTGCTTCGTTGAGAATACATGCATTGGTCGTGGCACCTCATGATGCCGATCAGGTATCGATTCTCAGTTAACCCTAAATCGGCATTACGCCATTGAGGTTCTGCGTTTCAGCGGCATTTTTTTAACCGAACGAATCACATCTGCCCGAATTGCATCCCATCGAAATTACGACTCATCGAAATTACAACCCCTCGAAATACCGATCTTTGTCTACCAAATTTTTTTCAGTCCAACCCTAATTTTTTTTATAAATAGCGGATGCGTTTCTAAATGTTTTTTTCGGCGTCCGGTCACTACCCCGAAAAGCCACTACCCCGAAAGTCACTACCCCGAACAATGATAGCATTGTTTTAATGCGGTTTTCCTATGAAAATCATGCAAATTATTTCGGGGTAGTGACTTTCGGGGTAGTCCCTTTTTCGGGGTACTGACTTTCGGGGTAGTGATTTTTCGGGGTAGTGACTTTTCGGGGTAGTGACTTTCGGGGTAGTGACTTTACCCCTGTTTTTTCTAAGCTTAAAAACTATACAAATTTTCGTTAAAAAGTTTAATTTAAGGTCGAGAAACTGATTTTTTTTTCGGCCAATAATGAGTAAAATGGGACTGCGCAAAAATTGGTATTTTTTGCAAAATTCGATTAGCTGACATTTCTATGGGTTGTAATTTCGATGAGTCGTAATTTCGATGGGTCGTAATTTCGATGGGTCGTAATTTCGATGGGATGCAATTCGATTATAGGTAATTCGATGGGATGATAGCAAATCCGTTTCAGCCCTCCCTTTTTCAGTTGATCAGCGAGCGCTACGAATTTAGCATTCGGTCCCGGATGGGCACGACAATATGTGTGAGTAGCATCAGCAATCAGATCTTTCATGTTCTCGAGAAAAGGTTAGCCAATTTAAGCCATTCGTCAAGAATAACGTTAATTTTTATGTTCTTGCAGTGCCTTGTATTCTAATTGACACACATTTTTTGCTAGCATTCACTTGGACGCGGAAGAACCGGGCTACGATAAATACATGAGAGAGACACGCTACATTCGCCGTGAGCGATACGACGATAAGAAACCGATACGGTAAATGAAACCTGGAAACTGATCCTAGGGCTCACCCGTAAGCGGGCGGGGAGAGAAAGAGGGCGAAATTTTGGACATTTCACCGAAAACCATTTGACCAAAACCCATTTTACCGAGAAGCTAATTTCGTACGCTAATTTATTGCAAGCAGCGGTTCAGTTCATTCTACAGGGTGTCCCAAAAAAAGCACCCTTCCGGCATTTCGCCAACTTACATCCAATCGGTCCCATACTTTGCACAAGGGTGTATCGGACCATCAATAACCAAAATCCTGAGTTTGGTAGTTTTCAAGTTATCGGCAAAATCCTATGTTTTACGCAATTTTTAGCAGTTTTTTCGGCTATTTTTTTGGATTTGCATCGATTTGCATCGACTTCCGGCTGCGAATCCCTAATTTCGCCTAATATCGGGTGTGTCTCTGGGTTACAAAAATTGTTGAAATCAACGGTTATTTGATGAATTTTTATTAGGAAAAACTTTCTAAGGGTTAAGGAGGCTTGCCGCTTCATTTTCACTTAATCTTCGAATGGTCGATTCCGACGGAAATCTTATGAAAAACGGATAATCAAGTTTATTTTTGTTATATTTCGAAAATTACTGTAACTGGCGGGCTATAACTCAGGATTGTGGTTATTTAGGGCCTGATACACCTCTGATCTAATTTTGAGGCCGATCGGATGCAATATGGCGAAATGCGGGATGGGCGTTTTTATGGGACACCCTGTATGTACACTACTGGCATTTGTTTAGTTTAGGGGATGGCCTGTTACTCGCCGTGGGATGAGCTTTCAATTAATACCTAAACCGTGAAAATAGAACGCTTCTCAGGGCCGCTAGCCTGAGGGCGCTTCATAGTTAAAGGGCTCCCGACGGCATGTGTCGATCCCCCCCATCAACAAATCGGCAAGTAGCCAAAAGGGCAGAGAGCGCGCCCAGGGGAGGGTCGCAGAGACATTTTCTTTCCAGCGCGTAACCGATTGACTATGCCGTCGGTATCCCTTTAAAGGTGCAATACTCTGATATCCATCCACCCCGATTGATTCGACCTTACCCGCGATAGGCGATGCGCCGGTTTTAGTGGCCGGGAAAGCGTTGTATAATCCATCGCATAGGCTTCCCGAGCATGCAAGTCGCACGCTGCGAGTTGGCCGAACGTATAGGGGACTCCTAGCCGTCCCTTGTCCCTCCCTATAATGACATCTTACAGGCAATTCCGGGTTGAATGGCGAAAGTCCTGGTTGCCGCTTTATCGCCTAATCAGCCATATCTCTTCGACACGCCGACTGACCCTTGAAATCAAGGATTTGCGCCATTCACTGAACGTAGGCTGCATTACCGGGCTGAACTTTTATTCTTGCCAAATTGCTCTACCGGTGCCTCCATGTTAGCGGGGGACCAAATTTTTAGCGGCGGAGCAAGAAATAATTTTTTTGCGATGGCGTTTTAGGGGTATATTAATTAAAGTTAAACAATTTCCAATACCATTTTACAGTGAGTTTATTCAACAACAAACACTAATACATATAGATTTGAGGTCGACAAGCGCGAATTTGAGAGGAGCCAGTGCTTGGCCGTTAGTTTCTTGCGATTTAAGCTATCTTGATTTGGAAAGAACTATGCCAAGTCGATACTATAGCCGAATTTTTAAACGGGGGCAGCGTCGAAAAGCCGCGAAGCGGTTCTTCAACCGGAATTTTCCTGTATTTGATTTGATCAACACTAGCCTTTTTTTCAGGCGATCCCAGGCACGCCGTTCTCGACGATGCAACATCATGATTTGCGCGTGGGTTTACTCGTCAATAATGATCTTGCTGTGTTTGCCTAGTGCATACCAAGTCGAGATACTGTTCTGTCCGCGGGGGGGGGGCTGTCTGGTCTATTCCATCCTAGTAAAAATTTAACGTTTTTATTGCATTTTTATAGTGACATTAGCCATTTTTAAATATCAAAAAGTGCTAAAAACATTTCAAAAATTGAAAAATTTGAAATTTTTGCCCCTGTGTTCGTCGTTTTTCAGAAATTTTTGACCAAAATCAAATTTCCGTAATTTTCCGACATTTTTTTATGAATTTTTTTGCTTAACAACGGGGTTAAAAGCTATATCAATGGTCTATTTTAATTACGGACGATAGGCGAGAGTGGGGCTCCCCCCGCCCGCTAACAGAACAGAACCAAAATCGATTAAAGGGCACGTTCACGGGACGTTTTTTTGGAAAAAAGCAAAGATTTTTGCCGCGACCGGGGGTCCAACCCGGGCGCTCCGTTCCGGAGGCGCGGATGCATACCAGTCAGCCACAGCTACAGCCTGGTGAGGGGATGAGGGGCGCCCCACGCCGCAAAGGAGGGAAATTGCCTGCCACGCCACGGGCAGGCAGTGCGGGCGGTCCCTACGTCCATAGGGTGTATACGTTGGATCGAGTATCCTCCCTGAACGTGCGCTTGAACCTAACAAACGTCAACACTAAAAACGTTCAAAACATAATAACTAAGGCATTCACCATAATTAATTCCAGAGGCGTTTCACAGTTGGCTGCCGCCAGAAGCGACGTCCGATCCAGGTCTGTGCCCCAATTTTGGGCATTTCCCCAAAAAGCCAATGTGTCACGGGCGTCACGTGATCCGGGGGGATACACTGAAACCACTGTCACACTTTCCAGCTATGTACGGCGCTGAAATCGCTGCGCCACGTCGATAAGTTTATTTTGGCCTCGATTGACCGAGCCCTTCTCCCGAACGTGCAACGATTGATGGGATGTCGGCCTGCTTGTCTTGATCTACAAAGCTCATGCGTTCGTTTTGACATATTTTTTAAGCTGCCGCTAAAATTGATTGATTTCCATCATTTACCAGGGTTGAAAAGCCGCTTCGCGACTTTTCAACCCTGGCCCCGTCTGATCTCACGATATACTTAACTTTGCATAATTCTTGGATTTCCGATGGGAAGGAAAATGAAAATTACGCTCTCTACCCAATTATATAGGCCACCGGGACTTCCAGCGCATGCTAATTAATTCCTAACAAAGAGGGTCGCCGATTTTTTAACAAAAACTTGAATTTAATGTCGAAAATCGTTGATTTTGTAAAATCTAACATGTGTGCAGTCATCTCAGGACCATCACGCACCTTATGACGTATCACACATACCCTAAAATTCATCCCCTATCGAGATATCCTCCGGACACCCGGACGGAAGTTGCATGCAAAGTGGCACACACACAAACACACAAACACTATTTTTTTATATACAGGGTGTCCCAATAAAAAAGGTCACGCTGGCATTCTTTCATTTCAAATCTGATCGACTTGAAATTTTGAACAGAGCTGCGGAAGGTAATTTAAAATGTTCACAGAAACTTTCAGCCCGATCGGTACAGTAGTTTTCGAGTTATAGCAAAAATAAACTTTATTTTACGTTTTTAACCTGGATTTCGCCGGAATTGAGTCTTGTAATGTATGGCAAAAATGAAGCGCCGACCCTTCTTTACCCGAGAAAATTTTTTATTTCGTAAAATTCGTTTTGGAAATAGGTTGTTTAAGTAGTTTTAACAAGGTGTTATCATCCCCGTTGTTAAGAAGAATGAGGAATTTTATGCCGAAATTGATGGTAATTGATGCAAAGTCCAAAAAGATAGCCGAAAAAATGAATCAAAAGGGTTGAAAAAAACAGTATTTTTGCTATAACTCGAAAACTACTGCACCGATTGGGCTGAAAGTTTCTGTGAACATTTTAAATTGCCTTCCGCAGCTCTGTTCCAAATTGCAGGTCGATCAGATTCGAAATGGCAAAATGCCAGCGTGACCTTTTTTATTGGGACACCCTGTATAGTAGGATTATGGCACGGCGGGGGATATCGAAGAGTCAATATCCGTATCAATAAGCCAGGGAAATCCAGGCTTTCCGAGTTTCTCAATCCCGGTGGATATGTCACTTAACCAGGGAACCACCTAAGGTCGAGGTGGCGTTTCGTCATGGGATCCAGCTTATTTTGTGCAGAATTTTTCGCTGATTCCGAATCCGCTGCTCATTTTTGCCAAATCGCCCGTTTTAAAGTTATAGCGCTTCAAAGTTCCATTTTTTTCCCAAATTTGCAACTTCAAAGCCGTTTATTTTGCGTTTCCCGGCTGATTTATCAAAAACGAATATCGCCATCGTAGTCAAAAAAAATAGCTGAGATGGCTTAGCTCAAAATCGTTGAAAAACCGAAAAAAATCGACGATACTGGCGATAGAAGACTCGGGTTTTTTTATATTGGGAACTGGTGAAAAACAGCCTATTTCTCATCCCCGTAGGCGATCGTCGATAGCCAGTAGCGCACTGATAAAATATACCATTCGAACCAGAAACAAAATTCTCTGCAAGATAGGCTACTTAAAATAAATTGGAAATTGGAAAATTAAAACAAAAAAGTAGCACATCATGGCATATGGCTACTCTGCGCCTAAAAATCATCTTAAGATAGCTGTAACTTTTTAAATCGAGCTATTTAGCAAAAATCGAAAACATATTCGGCAAGCACAACACACATCCAGCGCAAAATTCTGCACATAATAGGCCTGGTTTCGACCCAAAACGTTACGCATCCTTTTATTACCATCTCACCCTTGTAATAAACAAGGTAGAGGTA
>CATQJA010002397.1:0-19310 GCA_958295435.1 Mesorhabditis spiculigera
AGATCGCCCATCCGAACCGGGTGAATTGGTCGATGAGAACCAACACATAGCGGTTTCCTTGCTGCGACTGCGGATAAGGACCCAAATGATCCGCGTGAATGTGGGACATGGGCTCATTCGATAGCACGACCGTGCCGAGCGGGGCAGTCTGAAGCAACGCTGGAGGTGACTTCCGTTCCTGGCAGGGTTTGCACTGTGCCACCACTTTTTGGACACGGCTTCGCGCACCTGCGATGTACCATCGCTGGGTGATGCCTTTCAGGATGCGGGCGAGCCCAAGATGAGCGCCATGGGCAGGTGAGCAGTGGAAGTAGTTGATGAACTTTGTTGCCAATTCCGGTGCAATCGCCAAGCGCCCATCTTCTGTCCTCGGCAAGCCGTCTTTTAGGGTCACCGGCCGGTTGATCTTTTGCTCGAGGTCCTTGACTTGGCGCAGCTCTGCTAGTAGCTCTTCTAGCTGATCCGGCTCGCTGACAACCGCGATGTTGCGGGACAGGCTATCAGCGACCCGGTTCCACGAGCCGGGATAATACCGGATCTTCGGGTTGTACTCCTGTATGAGCAATTGCCAGCGTCCGATGCGACCTTCGATGTCGCGAGTGGTCATCAGGGCCTTAAGGGCCGCGTGGTCGACCCAGCATGTGATCTCATGGCCGAACACGTACGGGCGGAAGGACCTCAAGCCGAAGTAGAGGGCGAGGGCTTCCTTCTCGTAGGTGCTGTAGTTCTGCTCATGCTTGTGTAGCGTTCTACTCGAATATGCGATTGGAGCCTTGGCGCCATCATTGCTTTGCATGAGAACGGCACCGATTCCCAGGTTGGAGGCGTCGGTATATATTTCGAAGGGTTTGCGGAAATCCGGACTCTTCAAAACGGGTGGTTGGGCCAGTGCTTCTCTCAGATCGTCGAAGGCCTTCTGCTCTTCGGTGTCCCAACTGAACTTCCTCGTGTCCTTGAGAAGATCGTAGAGTGGCTTGGCTCTTTGTGAGAAGTTCTGGACAAAACGGCGTAGCCAGTTGGCCGTACCAAGGAATACCTGCAGCTCCTTTTTAGACTTTGGCTCCGGATATTCCTTCATGGCGCGTACCTTTTCCGGGTCCGCTTCAATGCCACGAGAGCTCAGGATAAGCCCGAGGAACTTCACCTCTTTCTGCGCCCACCGACATTTGAGTGGGTCGATCTTGAGGCCGAATTTGATGATGCGTTTCAGAAGTTCTTCCAATTGGGCGAGATGCTCCTCGATTGTCCGGGTGGCTATCATTAAGTCATCCATGTACACCTCGACGTCTTCAAGGGGCTCGCCTGACTCCAATACCTCGCGCATTGCTCGAGTAAAGGTGTCTGGGGCACCAGCCAGCCCTTGTGCCATGACGCAAAACTGGTAGAGCGCCGCTCCAACCGGAAAGGCCGTTTTGGGCCGGTCGGCTTCGTCGAGTCGGATTTGGTGAAAGCCAGAGCAGAGGTCAAGGGTGGTGTACACTTGGCGACCCGCCATCCGGTCGGCGATGTCGTCCACTCGTGGCAGCACCGAGACATTAATCTGTGTCCGCTCGTTGACAGCTCGGAAATCAATCGTCAACCGGTATTTCCCTGATGCCTTCCGAACCATGCATACAGCGCTCGTCCAACTGCTCGTTGAAGGTTCGATTTTCTTCTCCTTCTTGAGCTTCTCGATCTCGGCTTGGAATGCTTCTTGTTTGGCAAGTGGTAGCCGATTTGGGCGCCCTCGTGGTGGCTTTACACCTGGCAGGGTAGGAATTTTATGTTGGGTCTTGCCGGTGAAGAGGCCAGTTCCCAGGTCACCTCCGCCGCCTAGGAAGGCCTTGGCGTGCTTCTCCAGGATCCCGAGGAGTCGTCTCTTGCCGGCTTCGTCGATTTCGCTTGTCGCGAATAGGTCGAGCGTTGGCTCCCAAGGCTGGACGTCTTCCTGATGCGGAAGTGCTGGCTTGGGCTCGTCGATCGCATCGGGTCTGAGAGTCTGGATGAGGCAGATCGATTCGCCAAGAAGTCGCTCGCCGCTGGCAATGGGTTGCTGCGGATATATTTTCACATCGGAATCGGTCGGATTTGCCATCAGCACCTTGATTTTTCCTCCTCTGGGCCTGGCGACCATGGAGCAAACTTGGATTCCCTTTGACGCCAAATTGGTGGTCGCTTCGTCCTTGTCGATAATCATCGACCAATTGAACGGGATTTTAGAGTCTATGCTGGCTTCGCATACGCGAAAACAGCGTGCCGGTAGTTCGAAGGCTTCCGAGGCGCGGATCTGGTACGTCGCACTTGAGGCTCGTTCTGCTCGAGACAAAAAGTTCACCTTTTTCTTGCCAAGCCGTATATAGCCATTCCCGAAAGCCGCTTCGACGTTTTGTTGAATGTTTGCTTCGGATGTCCAGTCCACGCCAAGCAGCATGGGAGCGGGCACCGGATCCGCCGTGATGTGGATGTTCAAGAGGACCGGCGTGTCGCCCACCGTCACCACTGCGTCCATGGAGGCTATCCAGTTGATATTCTGGCCGGTCGCGGAGACACCAGGCGGCTTGGTAGGTTTCTTCCATAATATTTTCTCGCCGCGTTGCATGAGCTCTTCGACAACTTCTCTTCGCACGAACGAGATATCAGCTCCAGTGTCTGCCAACGTGATCACTGGGAGATCCCCGAGATACGCTTGGATGTATGCCGACTCGTACCGAGATGGCTGGTTCATCGGCGTCAGTGAGTTGATACTTGGGGCGAAGAAATCGCTACCATAGGCGGGTGTTGGCGATGGCCGATTGAAGCTCAAGGGTTGCACAGCTTGTTCGTTCCTCACCACCATGATCGGCGGTGCCGGTAGAGCCAGGAGACCATTGACTAACTCGGCAGGGACTTCTTCCGTTTTCTGCATCTTTCCCTGGCGCTTGTTCGCTTTCTGCAGCGAAGTTACAATCAGGTCGGCTTGTTGCTTGGAGAGGCGGCGATGCCACCAATACTTGATGCCGGCCCATCCTGCGAGGCCGATCAGAATCACGATCAGAATCGGGAGCGTTACGTAAATCAGGAATTGTAGAAGCGTGGAGAGTAGCCTGTCCAGGTATCGGGATGCAATGTTTTCGGCTCGCTCTGTAAGATTTTTTCCCGCATCTTCGAGGTTGTTCCACACTGACTTGAAATTTTGCTTAACTTTGAAGATCGAGCTCTGTAGCCAGCTTTCCTTCTCCCCGGTTTTGTTACTTGCCGGTGCTGTGGTTTCGTCCCATAGCTCGCCCACTGTCTTGCTGCCCAGCTTCTTTGCCACATAATTGGCTGCGTTCTCGAGGGCGTCCAGCCGGTTCTGCATCGCTGTCAAGCTCGGGATTTCGGGCACCGGTTCGCCACTTTGAACGTCCGCTGAAAGGATTTGGGTGAAATTCAGGGGATCGAGTTTCCAGTCGTTTAGGATGTCTAGCTGGCTTCCGATTGCCACCGTCTCGAGCTCCACTGGGTGTTCCTCTCCCGTGTTTGAGATTCTGACAAAGCTGCCATTGATGCTTTGCATGACAAGCGGGGGCTGGTCTTCGCACGGGATCGGGGTGCCGGTTCGCGTGAGCCGCCGACTTCCTGGGGTCACGAAGAAAGTCTGGTTTCCCGACATGACGATCAGTTCTTGATAGCATCGCATATCTAGTTGTCGGCTGGGCTGCACGATCGCTTCTTGCAGGACCTGGCACGGCATAACTTCCAGGACCTCTCCGGCCCATCGTGCGCTGATCTGATCCTGCTTCAAGAGGATCTGGGCGGCGGCCGTCGGATCGGCTTTAGCAATGGCTTTGATCGTTTCCACAAAGTGGTTTTGTTCGAAACACCACTGATTGCGAGTAATTTCCCTCTGCCTGTTGATTTGCGACTGGATTGCTTTTGCCAAGAAGTTGATCTGGTTGTACTTGTCATTTCCTTGCTCCGGGTTTCGGGGGAAGCGGCGAGCCGTGGGCGGGAAGACTTTGTTGTGGAAGGCCGAGTCTAGCAGCTCCGGAGCGTCTTGTTCCTGATCAAGACTGTGCCGGCGGATCCTCGAAACCTCTCGAGTGGCTCTGGCCAGTTCCTTGTAGGCTTCGCGAGCTTCTGGGTCTCGAATCGGGATGCTGTTTGGCTCTTCCACAAGCTTTGCGAGCTGCAGATTGTCGTCAGTCACCCGCGACGGGTCATCTCGGAAGTGTGCCTTTAGTGTCGGGGCTTTCGTCCGTAGTGAGACCAGAGTGTGGAGATCAAGGGTACGGAACATCGTTTCCTCTCCTTCGATGCCGACCGGAAGCGCGTCCGATTGCAAATGGAGTAATATTTTCTCGTCCGGCACAAATAGTGCCTGCTCCGTGAGAAACCCTAATCCTCGCCAGATAAGAACGGATTCTCCAGGTCGCACCGTAGTGGGTTCCTCGTCCCAGACAAGAATTGCCTGATCAACTTGACAGACGCGCTTTTTCTGGTCGCAGCTTTTGATTGATTGGGTCAGATTGCTGGCCAACCGTCCATCCGGTGTGATGGTCACAGTGCCTTGCCATATTTGGTGATTTGTGACTTTGTTGCAGCCTTTGCTGAGGAACGTACCCTTCTGGGGCTGATAGGCCGTGGCCCAGTAATTTTCACCCAGTTTTTGCCAGCCTTCCTTTCCAAGGTCGGTCAATTGGCTGTTCTTGCGGCAGGTCTCTGCGTCTGGTTCCGCGACCGCGTGGAATTCCAGATTCTCGGAGAACCAAAAGTGGCAGCGTTGATCAAGGCTTTTCCGGCAAAGAGTTGCCCGGTAGATGTGCTGTGCTGGGTTTTCCTTCCAGACCCCGACTTCTGTCTGGGCTGTGAGTAGCTGTTCTTGATCCGTTCGTTGGCAGGAGTTGACTTCTGGCAGCTTGAGCAGGCGGCCGGATGCGAGTGAAGGGCAGTAGAGGAAAGGCAGCTCCGACATCGTGGCGTCGATTCCAGGGAACGAGAGGGCGAGGATCGCACAGACGCTCAGTAGCGAGAACCACGACGCGGCCGATGAGGTCAGTGAACTGGGAGGTGCCGAAGGTTGTGGGCCCAGAGGGATGGCATTCACGCCAGTCGGCCCTTCTGGGTTGGCCGGTCCTTGCTGCTGCTTCTTCCTGAATCGCTTCTGGTTGCCCTGAGGCTGAGGGCATCCGTTGGCCTGGCCTTGAGGGCCTTGCTGCTGGTTTCCATGCCAGTTCTGATGCTGCCTTGGCGCGGTGTGCTGCTGCTGCGGGAACCATTGTTGCTGCTGCGGCGGGGCATAGTTCTGCTGAGGCTGAACGGAGTTGACCGGCGCTGTCTGGCGGGAGTTGTTGTTGGGAGTTGTCTGCTGGCAGCGGTGTCCTTGGCAGCAGCAGGGCTGCTGCGAAGGTTGATTGCGTGGCTGGGTTGGGCGCGCTTCCTGCATAATAACATTCACCAATGTCCTCATCGAGTCGAGGTTGAGGTCCTGTGAAGTTGATGCCAGCTTCAGCCGTTGTTTCTCTTCAGCTTCCCGAGCCAGCTGGATGATTTGATTGCTATCCAGGTTCCTCAGGTCCGCCCGCTTAAGCAGTTGCCTCCGGATATGCGGCAGGGTTCTCTCCGTCATCCCGGCGACCATCTCGATTTCGGTGGTGTTCGGTGTGAGTTCCTCCGCGCTTCTCCGAAGCTCGTATGCAAATTGGAGCACCGTTTCCTGCGGGCCCTGGACCCTGCTGTGCATCCGCCGAAGCCCTTCGGACCGTTTCGTGTCGGAAGCAAACATTGCTCGGAAAGCATCCACCGTTTTCGGGTTGGCCATTGCCCATCCAGGCTTGGCCGACCCACCTAGCAACCTTGGGAAGGCGAGCTGGCGTGCAAGCGGGGTCGCTCCGAGGCTATCTGCGATTTCTGAGCATTCTCGGAAAAACGCATCCACTGACCGCGGATCTTCGTGGCCAAGGAAAGGTTTTACGAGTTCGACAATTAATTTTGCTGCCTTGTGGTCTTGGCCCGTTGGTTGTGGGATTGGGGCAGCAGCGTTCGCCATTGGGTAAAGCTAGCTTGAGTTTCAAAAGGGCACGAAATGTAAAAAATTGAAAACTGGTTCTCGTATTGTTTGTAAAAAAAATAAAAATTGAAAATGTTGTGGATTGGTTGAAAAATAAACCGATGTTAATGGTTAGTAGTCTCAAAAATTTCAAAAATCCCGGTTTTGAAACAACCTTGCAAAATATTAAAAAAAAAATATGCCCCGAGGCTGCCGGGCTCGAGCCCCGGACTCAGTGGAAACTCCTGCAGAAAGTCACCAACCCGGTCCAGAAGTCGATCGGCTAGCTTTGGTGTTGAATATAGGGGGCTTCGAATAGGGGATTTGGTCAGTTACCGTAAGCCTTGGTGTCTGGCTGCTGCCAAAGGGTTGGGAGGACTGACTGTGCCGGTCAGTCTTTCCCGGGGATCGGAGGGGGTTGGGCACGATGTACTTTAAATGGCTCTGTTGTGTCAGCCCGTTCGGGGCGCGGGGCCATTGCGGGCCCTGCCGGCGCGCCAATTCCCTTAACGATCCTGGGAACCCTGTCACGGTCCCTGTTTAAATCCAGACACCAAGCCTTCAAGTGCACAACGGAGTGACCCCAAATTCGAAAAAACAACAATTTTGAGTGTCCTAGAAAAAGCCTTCACTCCGGTTTGAACCTTCCCCTGGGAGTCGAACGCGCCAGCCGACATTTTTATCATAATCTGGCGCTGCCTCAATTAAAATCCAAAAAGCGGACTCCATGGTTCACGATGGCGCCCCCGAATTCTGCGAAAAAAAAGAAAATAGCGCTCGGGTTTGCGGCTAAAGATGCACAGTCGAAAGCAAGCTTGCCCGGTGAGTACGGCGCTATAAAGTGGGGGGAAACTCCACTTAAAATTTTGGGCCCAGACTAAAATTACCATCACCGGAGTCGATATTACTAAGACAAAATGGATAGAGAAGAGAGTACAGGGTGGGCAAAAAAAAAAGCCCACAGTTTGGGTCGAAATAACTCGCGAACGGTAGAGAATCGAAGGTACGTTACCATGCCAGAATGCTTAAATATGCTGGGCATGAAGATTTAACACAACTTGATTTTTTCGATTTTCGGCGACGTATCAATACAAATGACACCCGAAAACTGTGCGTTCGGGGAAACTTAATTTGCATTTTTCTCAGTTTCCTGTGGTGACTGGCTTCTAATTTTTATTGAGTAAGTTAATGTGGGCAGCAGATATGCACCTACAAAATTTAAGATTTTTTGAGGGTCTGGTTGAAAAGTTATAGAGGAACGAAATTTTGTATGGAGAAATTTCGTAATTTTTCGATATTAAAAAAACTTATGGTGGAAATGTCAAAAGAACTAGTTGTAGAATACCTACGGACTATGCACAATTGCATAAACATATTAAAAAAATTTTTCGAGATCGACGAATTTTTGAGTTTTTCAACGATCCCCTGGTCATGGATTTTTCGAGGTCTCGAAACTGAACTTTGGAAAAATATTTCTAAATTGCCAAAGGGCACTCAGCTATTTTCTTTGCTTAACTATGTAGAACTAGGGTTGATCTATCATCCACAAAATTTCGAGCTACCGTACTCCTTTGGAAGGGCGTCTTTTAGGGCCTCCAAAACGGTTGGTTCGTGCTTTTTTCCGAATCTTGTCACCATTTTATAAATTTCAATCGCGCTGTGAAAATTGTCATTTTAATTTTATCTGATAGCAGTGGAATAGCGCATCCTAAAGCCTTATTCATGAATTTTTTTAACCAGCCGTTGGCGCCAAGAAAATTCATCAAAACCCGAAATAAACCGAATCGGAGTTTACGTAAAAAATTTTTGGAAGGTGAAGTCGCCGTAGGGATAGAAAAAAATTTTGAGTAATAAATCAGTGCCATTAGTTGAATAAAACTATGCAAAGATTAAAGCAATTTCGCGTCGCAAAAATTTTAAGAAGATTTCTAAACTTCGATTTTGGAATAGGGTGATCTTCGATTTTGAGCTGAAAGTCACCATAATTTTGAATCAGATTGCCCCCAAATTTGACGGGCGTAGATAATAACATCAAAGCTATAATCGTATCCATAAGACCCAGCTGGTTTTTTTATTTTTAAAAATTCGAAAATTGACCCCGGCTACTCGGACCCAAAATCGGCTCTCTGGCCTTGTTTTGCACTTGGCCTCGTAACTTTGTTATTTACCACCCAAAATCAGTAATTTTTAACAGGTTATCTTACAATCAACTCTAGAAGGCCCTCGAATTGAAAAATCGTCAATTTATGGAAACTTGTGATGGCATGCTAAAACGCGCTCCACCGGGGTTACTGTAGAAAACCGAAATTTGCGATTTTCGTGGTGTTTTTGCCATGGAATCGCTTCGATCTTTTCGTAAAACCAATAGTAGCAGTTTATGGACCAATTGACCAGAAAATTTACAAGATTCTGTGGCAGAATTAAAAAGTCAGTTTTTAGTCTTTTTCATGAACGTTTGTGGATAGTACGCTCTCGTATTTGGCAGCAAGGTGCCACTACTTATTGCCTAACAACCCAGAAAATTTCAGCCGGATCGAAGCTAGGGGCCCCGAGAAAAGTGGGAAAAACGGAACCTACAGTACCCCAATGGGGCACGTTTTAGCATGCAATACAAAAATACCATAGATTGTGGTGGAATCTGGTGTGGAATCCGAGATTAATATTTGGATAGGTCATTGACAAAATATCAGCCATAGGCAGCGCGTTATAAGCGAGTTATAACTCAAAGAACAAAAATAACGAAAACTCACGAAAATTGTTTTGCTTTTAAAAAATGAAATTGACCTCAAAAAATTCTAAAATTTTGCCATTACATTTCTACAAATTTATACTATTTTTAGGCCAAAAATCAGAATTTTCCCACCACCCGTTCAAGAACGCACAATTTTCGGTCGTAACCAGCGTCAATAGTACAGTTGCGTACCCAAAAATCGAAAAAATCAAGTTGTGTTAAATCTTCATGCCCAGCATATTTAAGCATTCTGGCATGGTAACGTACCTTCGATTCTCTACCGTTCGCGAGTTATTTCGACCCAAACTGTGGGCTTTTTTTTTTGCCCACCCTGTAGGGGAT
The DNA here is from genome assembly GCA_958295435.1 of Mesorhabditis spiculigera. Lineage (NCBI taxonomy): Eukaryota > Metazoa > Nematoda > Chromadorea > Rhabditida > Rhabditidae > Mesorhabditis > Mesorhabditis spiculigera. The sequence continues at coordinate 9,060 of CATQJA010002397.1, forward strand.
GTTTTTTGGTAGCGGACAAAAATTTGTATAAGAAAAATTTGAGATTTAAGAAAATTTTTGAATTTTGACGTAGTTCGAAAACGGGACCTCCACTGTCATATTCCACGTATCGCGCCTACGGGAGTACGAGCATGGACCCGTGGACCCTATTCTCTTCTCTCCTAGCAGGCCACTCAACCAACTAGTTTCAGCCCCTCCTATAATGTGGACTCTGAATCCTGACTTTAAAATGCGTGCAGACTTATAAAAATGCGTGTTTGTATAGGTACTCGTTGCAGATCTCAGGGGCGACTTTTAACGAGGCAAGAGGTCCTTTTATCGACCGGCAAAGCCGGAGTCTGCAATATAAAATATACGGACCTGTTATTGTCGGGCCGGGAAGGACAGCCGGGTAGTTATAGGAGGGCTTCTATCCAGAATAAAGGCGAGCCTGGGAAGGATACCGAAGCCCGCCGAAGCGGTCTCGGTCCCCCACCAGACTGATTTTCGGGGGAGCCTTCGCCTGCCTCTTTCGAGGCAGGGGCGGGCTCCCGCCCTCCTATTTTGGGGGTCCCAGCTGTGCCTTGCGGGCTACTCCCTACAAAGCGAAATTTTGGTCAAATATCAGCAATTTTAGTCGAAAATATATATCAGGTTGGAAAGAAAATGGCACGAAATCGACTCGCCGAAACCCAGTAGGAACGTTCGATTCGAAAGTTTGTGTATATAGTTTGGTAGGTCTTCGGATGCTCTATGCGAGCCAGCCCTCAAAACGCACAAAACTGACGGACGCGAAGATACACGCGTCAGAAGTTTTGCAGAAAATTAGGTGAAAGCTTCGAAGCGAGATATCTCTGCATACAGGCATTTGCATACGATACTTTTAACACCAATCGATAGCTCTCGAGGAGTAGATACCGATAAATGTTGAGATCATCAAAATCGGACACTGGATGGCCGAGATATGCCCCCAGAAATTTGGTACACTTCTTAGAACTTTTCTCGAAATCCCATACATTTAGGCCTGCGCGAGCCAAAAACTGCTGCGTTTGCTTCAGTTTCCAAACCAAAATCCAGAAAATGCATTGATTTTGGAAGGCCCATATCTCGGCCATCCAATGTCCGATTTTGATGATCTCAACATCTATCGGTATCTACTCCTCGAGGCCTATCGATTGGTGTTAAAAGTATCGTATGCAAATGCCTGTATGCAGAGATATCTCGCTTCGAAGCTTTCACCTAATTTTCTGCAAAACTTCTGTCGCGTGTATCTTCGCGTCCGTCAGTTTTTGTGCGTTTTGAGGGTTGGCTCGCGATAGAGCATCCGAAGATCTACCAACCATATAACAAACTTTCGAATCGGACGTTCCTGCGGGTTTTTACGGCGGTTTAAAGATTTTGTGCCATTACTTTCTTTCCAACCTGATATTAAATTATATATATACCAGCGGGGGAGGAGCCGCTTCGCGACTCTCCCCCGCTGGACCCTGTCTAGGCCCTATGAATCGAGCGCCCTTCCACATAAAGTCACCCTGAAGAACGAAAAACGCATCTCCCATGCAAACCTCTTTGTATTGGTATGCGTCGCAAGCTTAAATTCGTTAGTGTCGTTATTAGGCTTGCGGCGTATGCTCGATCGGTTTGTTTCGAGATAAAAAGGCCCGCGGCGCAGGTTTGATCGGCTAGCCTCGTCCTGCGGCCCAAGCTTGAGGGATTCGCTTCTTTTTTGGACTGCGGCGCCAGTTTGTGCGGTTTGCTTCGAGATAAAAACTGCGGCGCTAGCTCTGAGCGGCTAGCTTCGTTCTAGAACCCGCGGCGCTAGCTTGAGCGGCTAGCTTCGTTCTAAGTGCCCGCGGCGCTAGTTTCGAGCGGCTAGCTTCGTTCTACAGCCCCGCGGTGCTAGAATGGAGCGGCTAGCTTTTCTCAATGCCTGCGGCGCTGGTTTGAGCGCTAGCTCGTTCTAAAAGCCTGCGGCGCTAGCCTTGAGCGTCCAGCTTCGTTCTAAACACGCGGCTGCTATGATTAAAGAGCGGCGTGCCTCGTTCAAGAGCCTGCGGCGCTAGCTTGAGCGGCTGGGGCTTCGTTCTAAAAGCCCGCGGCGCTAGCTTCTGGAGCGGCTAGCTCTCGTTCTAAAGCTCGCGGCGCTAGCTTCGAGCGGGCTAGCTTCGTTCCCAAAGCATGCGGCGCTGGTTCGAGCGGCTAGCTTTGCTCTAGCGCCTCCGGCGCTAGCTTCGAGCGGCTAGCTTCGTTCCCAAAAGTCCGCAGGCGCTAGCTTCGAGCGGTTTGCTTCGAGAGATAGAGCCCGCGGCGCTAGCTTGATCCGGTACTAGCTTCGTTCTAAAGTACGCGGCGCTTCAGCTTGGAGCGGCTAGCTTTTCACTCAAAATTTGCGGCGCTAGTTTTCGAGCGGCCAGCTTCGTTCTGGGGCGGCTTGCGGGTGCTAGCTTGAGCGGCTAGCTTCGTTCTAAGCCTCGCGGCGCGTTAGCCTGAGCGGCTAGTTTTCGTTCGTAAGTTCGCGGCGCTAGCCTTCGAGCGGCTAGCTTCGTTCTAAAAGCCTGCGGCGCTTAGTTTGAGCGGGCTAGCTTCGTTCTAGCCCGCGGTGCTAGCTTGAGCGGCCAGCTTTGTTCTTAAAAGCTCGCGGCGCTAGCTTTCTGAGCGGCTTGCTTGAGATAAAAGCCGGCGGCGCTAGCTTGAGCGGCTAGCTTCGTTCTGGGAACCTGCGGCGCTAGCTTGAGCGGCTAGCTTGTTCTAAAAGCCTGCGGCACTAGGTTTGAGCGGCTAGCTTCGTTCTCCAGGCTTGCGGTGCCAGCTTCGAGCGGCTAGCTTCGTTCTAGTGCCTGCGGCGCTAGCTTCGAGCGGCTAGCTTGTTCTAAAAGCCTGGCGGCGCTGGAGCTTGAGCGGCTGTGCTTCGTTCTAGGCCCGCAAAGCTAGCTTGAGCGGCTGAGCTTCGTTCTTAGTGCCTGCGGCGCTAGCTTCGAGCGGCTAGCTTCGTTCTGCAAGCCTGCGGCGCTAGCTTCGAGCGGCTAGCTTCGTTCTAAAGCATGCGGCGCCAGCTTGAGCGGCTAGCTTTCGTTCTAGCGCCTGGCGGTGCTTAGCTTGAGCGGCTAGCTTTCGTCCTGTAACTCTATGGCGCTAGCTTGAGCGGTTTGCTTCGAGATAAAAGCCTGCGGCGCTCGCTTGAGCGGCTAGCTTCGTTCTAGAAGCCGCGGCGCTAGCTTGAGCGGCTAGCTTCTGTTCTGGTATGCCGCGCTAGTTTGAGCGGCTAGCTTGGTTCTAAGCCTGGCGGTGCTAGCTTCGAGCGGCTAGCTTCGTTCTAAAGGTTCGCGGCGCTAGCTTTCGAGCGGCTAGCTTCGTTCTGTTTTCGGCGCTAGCTTGAGCGGCTAGTTTGCTCTGGAACCACGGCGGCGCTAGCTTGAGCGGGTAGCTTCATTCCATAGGCTGCGGCTTGAGGACTAAGTCCATAATAACGTCCCCGTCAGACGGAAATCCACTCCAAAACGCACTTCCGAGCAAAAAAGCAAAACAATTACGATATCCCGAGTGACTCAAACCTCCGACGGCTTAGATTAGCACGGCGAAACGCTAACCACTACAGGGACATGCAATGCTTGGCAGCATACCTCAAACACCCCCGCTCAAGGGACTGCCCGGGGCAGGGTAAGGAAAGGCATCGAGAGGCAGATCCAAAGAGATCGACCAAACTCGTGAGTGCAACTGGCAAGAATGTGAGGAAATTTGTATTTTTTTCTCATTATACAAATTAGCCCTCCCGACCCCCCAAAATCAATAAACCGGCCTTAACTTTGTAAACTTGTATTTTATCGGGACTTCTGAAAGCGCCATCGGAAAGAGGAGGGTCGATTCCTCCGGGTGACGGAGAATTAGGGCATTTTGTACACGGAAAGACACTCAAATCGGGCCTCGAAAGTGACATCCACACACACACACACACACACAGAGATACACTCCAAAATTATATAAGGTAGGAGATAGTAGGGGTTATAGTTTGGTAAAGTATGTTACGATGAAGAACAATAGTAAAAGACCATTTAGAAACATCATACAATACTATTATTTTGGAAAAATAGGATCCTAAGAAAAAACTTGCTCCCCCCCCGATAATCTCGAAAAGAACGCACTAAAAACGATAAGCATCCATTCTTTTGCATGCGGAAAATGGAAACTCAGGGTGACCCAAAGCCGACGGCATATTAAGATAACGCCGGTGTGGTGGTAAATGCGGGGCGTGTCCCCGCTAAGTCGCGCGGAATGCGGTAGTCTTGATCGCAGTAGCTCCCCGTTTTTTGGGGGCGCTAAACGACAGGGATAACTGTAAAGGTTAATATCGGCATGCTTGGATTTTCTGCCATAAACTAGACTCACAACGTGGAGGACCAGCTATCAAAAATGAAGCGGGGCCTGTCGGGGCAGGAAATCTGGGGAGTTGCTGCAAGACGCTGAGTTTCAAAAGACCTTTGAGCAGGCGATGAAGTTACTCCGTATAAATAACTATGATCGAAAAAGCTCGCGGGTTCCAAAGTCAAAAGGATGCTGAATCCTTGGCTTTGTTTATTTTTCGCTTTTGGTTTCATCGGCTTGATAAGGCGCAATGCCCGTCGGGCTATGATTATCTGACTCGTCTCCGGGCGAAAGGGAGTGCATCGATATCAAAATCGGGTAGGCAATATAGGGTACTAGTGACGCAATAAGCGTTCGTAGATTGCTGCGGACCATTTTCCAGATCAATCGTACCTTTCTCGCATCGGCGGAATCGTCATGTCAGGCACCCGGTGGTCATCATTCCGCTTCGATCCCATTCTGATAATCGAAAATGGTCTCATTGGTGCTTAGTGCGTGAAGGCGGCGTGTGTGAGCCAGTAAATTTTCCGGTCCTTCAAGCCTTCAGCGCAAGGGCCTAATTTTTTTTTCTTGCTAGCTCGGTCCATGTTGGCCTTAAAAAATACAAACAGATATACTTTTCACGCGTTATATTAAATACAGCCTCAAAAGAATTCATGAGGCTTAAAAGGAAAAGGTAATCTAATTAAAACTTTTTTAATTTTTTCTAGCTTTCTCTTAACTTTAAATTTTTCTCAAATGTAATTTTCAACCTAATTTTTATAATTTTAGTGACGAGTTCCGGCCTTGTCCGGCTGGGCCTGATCGCGTGCCCCACGCCCACTTCAACGTCGTGAGCTGGAAAGACTGGCTCTTTCTTACGACTACCAGAATTAAATCATACGGCAGTGAGCGATGCATTTTTTTTGTGTTATAAATCGTCAACCCAGCATCCCCTGTCGGACGGCCTATGCGCGGCAATGAACGTTCCAAATCAACAGTGGTACCTCACGAATTGCAGCCAGTCGCTCTCGTTCATGCGTGTGGCGTCAAGTTTGCATATGTTACCGCCTTTAATCTTTATAGTATCAGCAAGTTTGGTATGATTTATGCGAAGCTTATCACAAATTTTGTAACGGCCTCGCCTCAAAATGTATGGTCTTTATAGTTGTCCTGAGTGGCAGATTGATTATACCAACCAGTGCTATTACGTTAAAGCATGGTAAATCGTATGGAAACTGGGGGTCTGACTGTTAACAGGAGGGACTAGTTTTTGTTTTTCCGACGTTTGCCGGCTGATAATAACAGATAATGTATTATTCTCTAGCGTTTTCGGTGGATTTTGAATGGCAGATAGCACCTGAAAATTTTTAATCTTTGGCCATTTTACTTACGAACTTAAAATGTCGTAAATTTTCTTTGAAAATCTCTCAAGCTTTTCTTTTTCTTTTCTTTTTCTTTTTCAAGAATTTCTAATTGTGTATCTAAGAATCAAAAAATCCTATAAAATTATTTATATTTCGTTAAAGGGCTGCAGAGAAAAACTAGGAAAATTGGTTCTCCTGCTAAAATCCTCCCGCCCCGCAACAGCCCAGAACCCGAAAGGTGTAATTTATATTAGCCCGGTAATTATTTAGAATGGCGCTGCGCAAAACCTACCAGCAAGCCCCGTTCAGCTGCTAAGGACGCGCGGGGCGGTGATCTGTCTTGATCTACTCCGTACCCGGAGTCCGATTTGTCAACTGGTCAGTTATTTTAATTTCAAAAGATATTTTCAAAGATTAACAATAATAATATTTGAGCTATGAAAATAACAACTCGTTATCTGGACTTTGGTAATATACGTAGCCTGGCAGAACTGCGGTAAAGCCAATACGGGGGCTATAATTGAGAGGCGCCCTTGGGCCACGATGGGCAGAGGAGGTAGGTATCGAAAAATTGGAATTTGATTTTCGTAGCGGTGGGGTAATCGCTCAGATATAAAAAAGCTCACAAAACAAAATAATAATTTTCGAAAATTTTGACTTTCGTGTCAAAAATTAATGGAAAAGTCAGGTCATGGATCCAAAAACTTGAAAAATTGGAATTTTTTAAACTTTCGAGCAGTCGAAACTACTACAAAATATTCAGGCAATGTAATGATGATGTATTTTTTGACATAGAAAGTAAAAACAAAATTTGCGTTCTGGCTAACCTCCTCGGCTAATAGCCCTTTAGTACTGGGGTTATATGGGCACCAAAACAATACTTACCCTTCGGGGGAAGTCCTGAGTTGGTCTGACGGTTCTTCGACAACCTTTCAAACAGGCATTGATGCGCAATTCGAAAATGCGTTCGCTGGTCGCGGCCGTCCTTAATTAGTTTTTGTTAATTTTAAGTTTGGCAGAATTCATCAGATTGTAGGTTTTGATTTCATACTGCATCAAAAGCCCTCGACTCTCATTGCAAGCTGCCACTCTTCATGCATTCTGGCGGATGACTTCTCTCACCGCGCGCGAGCTTGGCTTCAGGTAACAGCCGTAGGGGGACTAGTTTTCCCGTTTCCTAGTACGAACTTTCTATCATTGCGCCCCGCTAGATAATGCAAAGAACCATTAGTTGCGGCCCATAGCCTGGATTTGGTTTTTTAGAGCACAGCCTTTATAGCAAGCAGTAATGAGGTTTCATCTGCAAAGAGACACGCCCTGCAGACATTGAAAATCGGAAGCAAACGTTCGGGGCTGATCAATTTGGCAAAATAACATTCTCAATAAAAATTCTCATTAATTGAGGAAGTGAGGCCTTTGTAATGGTGTGTACGTTCAAAATACATAATGAAACACCTGAGATCACATTTTTCGGGGTTGAAAGGGTTAAATGATTGGGGAATGATTTCTACATATTCAAACCACACCTGAGTTTGAAAACCAGCATTTGCAAGTCAAACCAAGCCGGTTTGAATAATTTTAAACTGGTTTGAATAAAACACACCTAAACAGTTTTGTTCTCGGCATTTCAGCACTTTTGCAAAGTTTCAGCACCAATCCTTTGGCAAAAGTGAGGGCCACTTAGTGAATCAAGTCTTGCATGGGGCCCCAGCCTATCTTGTGTAAAATCGGTCAAACCAGCTGATTCAAAAAATTATGAAGGAGATTAAAGGCGCGAAAAAGGCAAAAAGATAACAATTTGGTTAAATCAGATTCTTTTCTGCCCTGTTCTGAACCTCTTTGAATCTGGTCCCTTGGCGGATTTTGAAACCAGCTATGCAATGAGCGCAATGTTCGCAATGTTGTGCTTGGTCCCGTACTGAACTCGATTTTCACTAAAAATATCTCTGGGCTATTGGTAAGCTCGAGCTTGGCACCGAAAACCTTCAGTCTTTTGCTTATTTGTGTCTAGTGATAAGCCTCGCAGGGTGGCGGCAAATGTGGGTATGAAGCGCTGTCGCTGAATGTGGTTACCATCAGCAACGTTTTTTGGGCCCAAAATCAAGTGGTTATGGTAATGGTAGCGGCAGGCACGGTGTCTTTCCGTTGCCAACAAACGCTGCCGGTTTGTCGAGCGATGGGCTGGGGTGTGGCGGATCGTGCCTTCAGCTAATCGGCTATGTCCCCGATTGCGATATTTACTGTTGGCTGCGCGCGGGCGCCATGGGCCCAGCGCGAGCGCTTTGGTCGCCGATCTCAAAACGGGATGCGAAGCGGTACCATCTCCTGCTGTTGCCGGCTTCATCGCTGATCGGTGATCCGGAATGCCCGCTTTTCACAATTTCATGACAGCGGGGTCCCGGAAGACGCATCCCGGTGAATTCAAGGGCCACTGGCAAATTCGGCAGAGTTATGCCGTCCAGGGCTGAACAGCAGTGAAGTGAGCTGGGAGTTGAAGCTGATGTTTCGTGAGTTTCGAAGCCTCGTTCCGATTTCCGCCTTGAGCCGGTTTCGAAAGAGAGCGGGAGCTTCGAATCCCGCTCGACCTCGAACCGGATTCTGAAAATCAGATATTGAGTGCATTTGAAAATGTTATGTCAAAATAATCTGCCTTTATTGGAATTTTGGGAGAGTCTTTGTACAAGCAACGATCCTATAGCATCCTGTGGGGGAGCAGGGTCCCGTTCCCCGTTTCTGCTCAAAAGAGCGGCTCTCAAGAGTTGAACCGTTCGGAGCGGAAATTTTCAGCCCCGCTCGGCTCCTGCTCTGCTCAGGCCCTGGCGCAGCCTTCACTCAACGATCAAATCCTGATGTCGTCCCTGAAAATGATCATACATTTTGTTCCGGTGTCCGGTCCGCCCTGCGGAATTCAGCTCGAAGGGGGAAGGAGTTCGCTTCGACCACCTGGTCAAGTCACCTGGCCCACCCGGACCAACATCATCAAAAGCAAAACTCAAAAATGGCCTTTAGTGGGTGAAAAATTGATTTTTCGGTTTGCGCGATTTTGGACATGGCGAGAAAGGTAGCGCCCGGGTGGGTGGAGCAAGGGGCGGAAATTTTTCACCGGAGCGATTCAATTGTCGGCCGTTGTTTTGGTTTTTGCTGGAAATTTGGATTAGTGGGTGTATCTGAAGCGATCAGTAAGGTATCTCAGTAGTTTTCAAACGGGTTTCCGGCAAGGGGAGTGTGTTCCTTTAAAAATGGCAAAGAAATTTTTGCAGCCTACTCTTTTGCCACGGCTGAAAGTTTGTGTCGAAGTGATGGCGGTCACTTGACTTCGATCCATTCCGCCTTCGAAAACAACCTCATCATAGCGTCGGCCAAAAGAGGTACGTTCGTTCGAAGATTCGCGTACGCGATTATTAGCCATCGTTGTTGAGCCCAGCTTGCGCGCTACAAGATCTGAGTACTTTAGTGCGGGATTCGGGGAGGATGTGGCTGGGACTGAAACTTCCCGATCCGACATCAACAACGTGGAGTTGGCAAGACGGCACGTCACTTGACTATGAGAATTGGGGGCATATAGCCACCTCTGATCAAGGCCTATGCGCCTCGATAGATCTGACGACTGGAAAATGGTACGCCACCCCCTGCAACACGACGCTCTACTCGATATGCGCCATCACCTTTGGTACAACCGTTTCATCGATTCATGATCAGCGATTTCAGGTTGCCCGTCGGGCTGGCAGTACTTTTCTGACACAAACCAGTGCTACTATGTAAGTTTGTTTGCTTTTAGAATTATTTTGCGCAAAAATATTTGGGTATAACCATGACAATGCGCAAACGCGCATGATTTAATCGAACCGTGAAAAGCGACATCGAGCTAACGCCGGTCCAAACTTTATCAAGCTTTACGAAACAGTGTTTGCAATGCCTTTTTAGCGCGTTTCAAGGGTCATGTATTTTAGGGCGGCGTTCGTTGAAATAGCGTCTTTTTGCGATTCACTCAATGGCGCTCGGGTAATTTTCATGGTCCCATCCTCATTTTTCAGGCCGGAACAGAGGGCGGCAGTTACAAATATGCTAGGCTATACTGTCAAAAGACCCCCGGGGGAGACCTGGCCTCGATCCACAGCGAGATGGAAGCCCAGTTTGTCGCCCGTTAGTTTTTTCCGTTGCAGATATTTTTTTAAGGGAGAGTATGATGATTATCATAGATACTTATGAGTAGTTTAGGAAAAGTGGCCTGGCACGACTGCGGAGAGGGTCCCTATGGAAAAAAGTATGGCGAGGCACTTCTGGGAGGCGTCTTTTGGAACGGAAGTCAGTTCATAAAACATTTTATGCAATCAACGATAGGTTTTCACGAGCATTAAATATTCAGAGATATCGTCGTGGTCGGATGGCAGCCCCGTCGACTATAGCTATTACGTCTGGAGGCAACACGATGGTGTGCTGCTGGTGAGTGCGGCCGCGACGCATGACCTTTCGCTCCGGTTTTAACGTGAAAAGTTTGAACTTAAAAATGACGTTTTTTCTCGAATCCTCACCAAATTCTTGGTCATTCGATTTTGGGCCATACAGG